>WAAE01021789.1:25135-207831 GCA_013400495.1 Nicator chloris
TCAGCTAGTAATTTGATGATCTTTGACGTAAAGTGGGTTCCCTGATCCGAATCGATGTGATTTATAATTCCAAATCTAGGAATAATTTCACACAGGAGGGCCTTAGCTACTGCCTGAGCAGTAGCCCGTGTACTGGGAAATGCCTCCACCCAATGAGTCAACTGGTCTACTATTACTAAAACATACTTGTACCTGCCTACCGTAGGTAGTTCTGTGAAATCCACTTGGATCCTTTCGAAGGGCCGATGTGCTAGGGGCCGGCCCCCTGAGGGTGCCTGTCTGGCCCAAGATTTATTTATCTTTTGGCATATCAAGCATCCCCTTACCTCTTGTTTTGCTAAGTCGAAGATCCCCTTACATCCAAAGAACTTCAGAAATTTGTCAGCTAAGGCTTGAGTTCCCCAGTGAGTCTGCTGATGTAATCTGTGTAGCACTCTCCTGGCATATTCCTTTGACAGTAGTTCCCTGCCGTCCGGCAGTTTCCACTTACCATCCTCTAATATGCCTCCTATTTCCCTGTATTTCTCAACCTCCGAGGCAGACGGCTGCTGAGGGAGCTCCTCAGCCTCTGCGTGAAGTAAGGAGGCGACTCTCTGGTATCTTTGTAATTCAAGTTTATTGTGAGGACTCCAGAGGAACTCCCACACTCGGGGAAAGAATGCCAAAGAGCCCAGAACAAAGGGCTACAACACATTATAACTGGGGGTGGAGAACAGGGGAGGATCAGGGCACAGTCCAATCGGGAACCAGGGGTGTGTAACAGAGGGAATGAAGGAAAGGGGCAATAACCAGTCAGGGGATACTATGGGAGGAACTGCCCCAGGCTGGCCAATCACTCGACGCCCCTTTCTGGAACCTTCCAGACGAAGGGAGGAGGGCCGAAGGGAGGAGGGCCGGGATGACTGGCACAGCTTCTGGGGAGGAGAAACAGGAGTGACAGAGAAGGCATGAGAACAAAGGGCGGGGTGTAGGAGATGGACACAGAGTGGGATGGGAGTAACAAGGAGCAAACCATCAAACTCAGGGGGATACAGAACAAACCATAAAACAAGATACAACAACTCAGTGTTTGCATACTCTTGATACAGAATTCATGCAGCTGCATGAAATGATGGTGTGCACTGCCGACTAGCACTCAGCAGTACCAGCCCAAATAGAGCAGGGTTTATATAGCAGTAAATCTCAACATAGTTTTGGGTTTTTTTAGTGTGAGTGAACCCTTACCTAACATGACAGTCTGAAGAAAAGTATCCTGTGTAACAGAATGTTCTGGATTTTCACTCTTACACAGTGGAGAGGTTGTAACAAGTCTGTCTGAAGAGAATTTGTCTTTAAATATATTTGTTTTGTTGCAAATAGTGTGGGAAAGTTTATTGAGAAGACAGATGTAAGAAGTTTGTCCTGGATTCTTCAAGTGTCTGTGATTACTACTGATTCAGATTTTTGTCTTGAACATCACATCTATAACACACCAATAGTTCTTGCTTAATCAGGGAATATACAAAAACACTTTTCTGTTGGCACATATAAGACCTACTGAAAGATACAGGTACTGTATAATTGAATTCTCTTATCTACTAATTGCCTCAGAAATGCGTTAAAGAAATGACTCAGTTAAAGAATCAAATTCCCATACCTACGTGTGCAATCTACAGTATTTTTCTCAGTTTTAAACCCTTGTGTTGTTTAAGGGCTGATTGTGTGGATAATTGCACGTTCCTGTCATGGGATTGAAGCTACCTAGGACTGTTAGCTAGTTTTTTCTTAATCTGAGTAGACATGAGGTTTCTCATTTAAAGCCTTTTACTTTAGGAGTTGTATTTTCAAGTGGTATGCTTACATAAGGTGTTGATAATCTGCCTTTGTGAGATTTGGCTTTGAAAATACTTGTTTGTTGGTCTTCATCTCTCTGTCACCAAAATAATACCAGCTGTGAAATATATTTATCTGAAAATACATGTTTTGAGATTAACAAAAGCATTCAGTTTGGAGATACTTTCTGTTCATTTTTACAAAAAATGTATTTACCCTTAAATAAAAGGCATAAAAAAAGGTAAGGTAAAAAATATAACTTAAATTATGGTGGAACTGAGGGTAAATAGTCAAAACTGGAAAACCTGAGATGACAAGGGAAAAAAATTAGGGTAAAGAACCAACCTGCTGTGCTTTTGCCAGACATGCTCTTGAGTTTATTTATAAACTCCTACATTCACAAACACTGTAAGCTTAATTGAAAAAACCCCATGTTTTAAAAGTAACTTTGTTTTTTTTAGTGATGTATGTATATATATTTATGTTTTTCAGACTCTCAGTGTTCAGTCTTCAACGAATGGTCAGTTTGTCTCTCCCAGTGATATTCAGTTGAAATGTAATTATTGCAAAAGTTCTTTCTGTTCAAAACCAGAAGTACTGGAATGGGAGGTAAGGGGGGATGTTGGTGTTATGCTTAGAATGATGGTGTGTTTAAAAGTTTAAACTTAGAACTTTAATGTGGTTTTTCTAGCTATTTTATAAGGTATTGAAGTTTCTTTTAAGAAGTTAAGTTAAAATCTACCTAGTTCTGTAGAATATAATTTAATTTCAGTATGGATAAAAGTGGAAGTCTGTTCATAAGTAGTATCTGTGGAATTTTAAAAAAATGTATTTTCACAGATCAGCTGTAAGTCTGAAATCTGCTTTCATCCTCAGTTATTGTAGATATGAACTGAGAGAAGTATCTAAAGACGATATGCTGACATTGAGTGCCGTATTTTCTGTTCAGTGTTTTCATGTGAAATTGAGTATTTGTCAACTGTCAGCTTAATTGGGATTTGTTAGCATTAGAAGTCATACTCTAATTATGTGTTTGCGCTTCAGTTTACTTTGTAAGTTGTCTTAATGGCAACTACTATTTCAAGTTGCACTAGTTAGACCTTAAGATTTTCTCCATTAACCTTATTCACGATGCTTTGCAACTTTGCATTTAGAACAAAGTGTATCAGTTCTGCAGCAGAACATGTTCTGATGATTATAAGAAACTGCACTGCATAGTTACATACTGTGAATACTGTCAGGAAGAGAAAACGCTCCATGAAACAGTGAATTTCTCTGGTATCAAAAGACCCTTTTGCAGTGAAGGTAGGTATGCATTTGTTTTTTTCCTGAGGTATTGGTCATTGTGCTACTGCAGTTGACTTACTTTGTTTATATATAATGCTAAAATTTAAGGTAACAACTCATTCTGTTGTACTTGAGGCTAATCAAGAAGTCTGTTCGTTACTATTATTGAAGCGATGGTACCTGTTATTATTAGTGCAAGTACTTTTAAATTTATCTGGGCTGCCTTTAGAGCTTTTCATCACGTCCAGGTTAAGGGTAACACTCTTCAGTGTGTGTATATAAATACGTACACATATGTATGCACATTGCATATATACATATGCACAAAAAAATTCGAATTCTTTTTTTAAAATGTATGCAGTAGTGCGTGTACAACATTAACTGCACTGATGAACACCAGCCTTTCTCTTTGATTAGCATTTTCTAAATTTAATACAACAACAGAAGTTCTATGTTGGTCTAGAATGGTTACTTAAGCAATAACTTGAATGCTGCCTGTTGCTTTGTGCTGTTTACTGTCACTACAATTTGCTCGACTAATTACTTGAATTTTCAAAAAGAAAACAAACTAAAAAGGAACTCTATGGGCCTAGGATTCTTTTAAGTTGCATTAAAGCATGGTTTTGATAGAAATAGCAAAATAGATTTTTAACAAGGACCTATCCTTTCCACTTCTGGTGAGCTCTCCTTTGCTACTGGTATTTAACCATTATCTTAGAAGTTTAACTACAAGTTTGGATGACCTGTCATTCACAAATATGGTGAATATTTTTTTCTTTAGTTATAACGACAACACTTCCAATGTCATTTGATAAGACCTGTGGAAGATCTCTGCTTTCAGGCAGGTTAAATCGTAGATATGGGAGTTTACTTGTAGGAGGATAATGTTAAGCTGGAGAGGGTTGGAATGCAGGGCTGAAGGCAGTCTTCCCTCTATGCCATTCCCTTACAGCTCGTGACTCCGCAGCTTTTTGTTTCTGAAGAATGGAGTGTTGGTGTTCTGGACTGCAAAGTGATAGCTGGAGGGTAAAAACCAGACAAATTAAGGCCGAGCCTTGCAGTGTTTCATTGCATTGCTCAGAAACTTCTAGCTAGAAATTGTTTCTGTGAATGAAACAATTCCACAGAGTACATTCAAACAAGAGCAAGGTACTTTTCTGGAGATTAAAGTATATGCTGCTATTACTGTGAATATTTATGACTGCCTCATTTTAAAGCCAGGTGGCTGTCACAATGAAGTGAGTCAAATTCAGAATGCCATCTTATGCCATTACTACTTCTGTATGACGAGGCTTGAAGTAAGTGAGGACTTGTGTTTCCTATTTAGAATTTGAGGAAGAAAAGAAATAAAACCAATCTCTCCTGTGTAAATATAGATACTAGGTGGGGGGAATCTGTTGCCAGATGTCTTAGTGTGGGTCTTGAGTTTGCAGGTGCTGGACTGCCAGCTCAAGAGCAAATACTGTATTCATGAGGGTGAATGTGCAAAATGTTCCCATAAAGAAAAAGTTTATCAGCTTACTGTGATGATCTGAACCACTGAGTAATAGAGAGAGGATAGTCAAAAGCACCATTAAGTAGATCGTAACTTGAATAAAAACAGTGCATACCTGCCAGCTGTAGCTGAAGTCTACTTTGTGATGCATATGACAAAGAGCTGTACGTATTCCTGTTGCAAGTAAACCAATGACCTGGACAGAAATTCTGAAGGAACCCTAGACCATTTATTTTGAAGGAAAACCATAATTTGTCATCAATGGCTGCAGAAATAGTGCAATCCAAGAATTAACAGTGGTTAGATCTGATGTGGGAAGGACAGGGGCAGGACTTTTGGTGGACTTTTGGAGGTCAACAAATAGAAGTTCCATCATCAGACATGATAGATTTTTCTCCCTTTTCCAGGCACTTAAACATCACTGGTTTGTCCTTAATTTCAAAGCCTTTTTCCAGATACATGTCCAATTGTTTGTGAAATAACAAAACCAGTTCAAGTACCAAATACTTGTTGGATGTTGAGGCCGTCCGGGTTTTGATATTGCAGATTGTTTAAAGAACCTCACCGACACAGATTATTTTTTTGAGTATGCAATTATTCTTTATTAGAAGACAATATATCACCATTTGAGAAGGAATAGCTGGAGGTATTCAGTCACAAAAGCTGCTGGCATTTTTGGAAGAAATCAAACTCTCAAGGGAATATGTAGGGAATTTTCAGGAGAGTGTTTATAAAAGGCTCCTAGATAACATCAGAAGTTAGACACATGTTGAAATTTCTGCAAGTGTACTTACTTGTTCATCTTCATGCAAACTGATGGGAAAGCATATATAAAACCAGCCACAAACATCTCTCAACTGCTTAGAGCTGCCCAGCTGGAGTACTGAAGATGTTGTCATTGCTCCCATTCTTCATACCTGAGGGTTTTTACCACACATGCATATTCATATGTATTTACACACAAACCCTGGCACCCACATTAAAGAGTCTTGGGTCTGTATTTCTGTGTGGTTTTATTCTAGCTCTGGTTTTTTATATGTTTCTCTGGAGACACTTAAAAACATGCAGGAAGTAGCTGAAATCTCCATTACAATAGGGTGTGATTAGAACTGACCTAAATTTTGTGCTGAAGATGGTTATTAATTATTTCATGGAGTATAGGATGCTTTTTCTGTTGTCCAAAAATCAGATGCTATGTGGAGAATGAACAACCTGAACAGAGTAGGTGAAAGAGTTTAATCTGTTCCACTGGTGCTGAGGCTGTCCTGGTGTTTTGGCACTGGAATGCTGCATTCCAAAATATCTGTAGCTAAATGAAATAAGATACATATTGTGTATGCTAAAGTAAGAAGTAGCTTGTGGATTTTTATGTATGTGTAGTTGCATGACTGACAATTGAGGATAAGCTTTACAAGTTTATAATCCTGAGGAAATCTTCAAGTTACCAGATGGGGTATTTTGGGAGTGGTTTTTTTTGTTGTTTTTTTTTTTTAATATCACTGTAATTTTACTTTATTTGTAGACTTACTTAATTCATCTTTCCAGTAGAACTAAGTGCTATGACTTAAACAACATGGGCTTAATAATTTTATAATGTAAATTTTAATAACACTGATTCATATCTGGTAGTCTTCTTCTAGGAAGGAGAAGGTCATTAAGCTATTGGAGTAACTCAGTTATCTTATGTTTGGGAATTCATTTCAAATAGATAATACAGATAAAAGACGGCTGTTAAACTAGCAACTGTACAATCACCCTGATAGCCTGCTAATAGATTTCTGGAAATTACTGTTTCTGCAAATGAAACTCAATGCAGACATTGAGTTTTCTCTGAAAAAGTCTCTGATGTTTCATCTAAGTAGAGGTAACTTCTGAAAATACTGTAGAGTTGACAAGTGGAAAAATCAATTTAGGAAATTAGGTAATTGTACCTTCCTCTCAGAAAGGTGTCTATTCAATTAAAGCATTGTAGATTTAGGAGTGAGATTTTCCCAACCAGTACTGCACAGTGGATTGTTTGGTGAAATATACTATTAAATGATTTGTTGATTAATTTTTAGATTTATATGAAAATATTACAGATACTGAGATAGCCTAAACACAGGTGTGTTAAGTTTTATACAGGTGCTTACATACCAGTGTTTCACAGTCAGTTACGATACTACCTGATATTTATAGCAATTCCTGTTGTTATTAGAAACAGCAAAAAGATTATATAAAAACTGATGTGTGATATGAAGTGTTGCTAAGACTTCGTTATAGTTGCTGGGCTTCTGTGGTGGATGGGCCGAGGAAGAGTTGGTGCTCTGGCCCTGCCGTGCTGAGCTGCTGTGTCCCCCTAGACAAAGGGAGTTGCCATCAACCCTGCATGAATCTCTTTGCTCCTGATGTTTGGTCTCATTATTTTTAAAGTGAGAGCTACAGAAACTGTTCAAACACAGCTTTTCTAATAGTTTACATTAGCAACTATCTTTTCTAGAGGCACCAATACTGCTTTAAAAATAAAATGCACAGAATTTGGGCTAGCATACAGAAATTTTTGAAGACAGTAAGAAATAACCCTTTTACACACTTTTGGATTTGTGCTTCACAGAGCTGTTAGGTCCCTTTCTACAACTCTTGATAGAGGCCTGCCATGTTGAAATAATGTGATCTTGCTATAGTGCCTAGTTTGGTTTTGCTTGTGACCACTTTTTTTGGTAGTGTCCCTCTTGAGATAAGTTCTAACCTGAAATGTCGGTTTCCTTGTGGCTTTCATTTGAAGCTGTATTTGGTACCGAGTTGGGATATTCTGGCAAAAGGGGACAAGTGAAAAGCAGGACGTGTCTTAAATACTGCAAAATGCATGATCTGTAAAAAATACTCGCTCACAATTGCAAGAGTCATGTCACTGAGTCACTGCAGGAAGATATTCCTTTTCTATAAACCGGGCTAGTAGAAAAGTAGAAGTGAATGTTGGAGGGATTTAGAGGTGCCTGGGCTATTCTGAGACACTCTGCCCTCCTTTGACAGCCATGGACAGAAGTTAGAATGGGACATTCCTGGCATCTCTTTGAGCCATGGCAGTGTTTTTTAGGGAACTCTGCTGGCACACAGGCCATGGTCATGGCCATGGCTGTTCAGGCCATGTCATCTGAATAAGTAGTCTGATTTTAAGTCTTTGAGCCGCAGATGACTATTCCAAACAAATTTTGTTACTAAAAAAATTTTTTTTCATTAGAAAAGTAAATGTTTTTTTTAATTAAAAAGTAACAAATTTTGTTACTTTTGTAAAAGCTAAAATGCTGCTTTTTGCTTATAAAAATGAGTTAAGGTAAAAGGGACGGCGTATTCAATTCTGACAAGTCACTTAGGAGGTATTTAACAGCCTCCCTGGCTGTAGAAGCACCAAGTGAAGGCTCTTGGTTATGCTGAAAGAAAGCATAGTTCTGCACCTCCTAGGTAAATGCACATGGAAGAGCTGGACAGTTGCTTCTTGTGGTATTCCACTTGTGGAATAGTCTCATTGTAGATGTAGTTTCTAATTGGTGCTTCTTGGATACATCTCTTCTGAAATTACTTGACAGTTGTAATTTGTTAACCTGGATTTTGATATTTCTGACAGTGTTCTTGTAGTTGAGAAATGGAAAGATAGAACTATGCTGTGGAAGAGATTGTTTATCTTCCTTTCCCTTTTTAGATGGACAACATTTATAGTGTTCAAATAATACAATTTAAATTTTCTGTACATGTATTGAGTCTTGAAATTTTTGTTTTTCTTTGTGGAGCGATAATTTGTAACGTGGTAAAGAACATCAAGGGAAATGCTGTGCATTGTTCGACACCAGTGGCCCCTGTTAGATTTTCATTCTTCAGTGTCAATTCCACTGTTGGTCTTTTAAAGAGGTTTGAGATAGTTCTTTGAGCAAAGGCAGCAACTGACTGTTGCAGAGAAGGGGTGATGCAGTTTAATGTGCTCAGATTATGAGCACAAGAAGAAGAAAGCTTATAAATATGCTTCTTATTAACGTGAAAGAATTAGCAACCTGAAAAGATTTAAGAATAAGCAAAACATGGGTAACTGGATTGGAGTAGGAGGGAGGAGAAAGGAAGGAAATAGTACCTAGTATCAGGAAATAATAGGATAAACTGAGGTTGTATGAAATTTGAAAGAATAATAATAATAGGTTCTTAAGGTGAAGACGAGGAAGGATGGGGTATACACAACTTCTCTTTATGCAGAAGAGGATTGGGTGTACTTTAACAGTAATCCAAGCAGGACCCAGAATTTGGATACATTGCATCTGTTTTCCTGAAAATAATAATGTTTATTATGAATCCAGAGACAGCGGGTGACAGCAGTGTGGATATGGAAGAGGTTTTGCATGCGAATCAGTACAGAGGGAGATAGAGCAGAAAGATCTGAGTGGCATATAGCTCCAGAAAGCTTCCAAGACATAGGTTGTGATACCACAGGCCTGTCGTTATTCTTCTCTAGAACAGGTAACAGTTGAAGTTACTACAAAATGAAAGAACAGCATGTCTTGCATGTTACTTGAAGGACAAAGGTAGTTTAGTAAGGACAGCCTTTCAGGGGTAAAAAACCAATTCTTCTAGAATGGAACAATTACTTTCTATAAAATATAAAAAGGTAAAAAGGGACTGGTGTTGGGGACTCAGGATTATTTCTGGTTCAGCATTCCTTTTTACACAGCTACTTGATGTAGAAGTGTACTGAACTTCCTGTAATTCAGGTAGGTGCTGTTGGTAGACTAAGATTATGTTCTTAGTAGCTTACTTGCACTGAGTCTGCAGTCGAGTGAAGCAGGTTTCTGCTGTGGGCAACTCTGCAGGGCTGAAACTGACAATTCTTGGATCTGTAAAGAGAAACAAAGTTCTCTTAACGTGGAACTTCCCTGAGGTAAAGGTTTTGAGGAACTGCATGGGTGTTATCTTGTTAGCAGTCTTCTCTTGTATGTGTTCAGATCATTGTCTTCTCTCTACCATTTATGTGGGGAATCAAAATTCAGGGCTCTTAAGAGATAGATTTTGTGTTGGGTTTTGCTTAGAAGCCAGAATTCTAACAGCATAATTAAGGATATGTTAAGTTAGCAGATACTCACCTACTTGGTTATTGTTTGCTTCAGATTTTGAGTTGGAGATACTTCTGAAAATGGTCCTTAGTGGTCTTTCTGAGACAGCCAGCTTGTGGGGTGGTGTTAGAATTTTATTAAAGACCATAAATAATGACTGGTGTAGCTTGAGCCAAATAACCTGTGCTTATAATTTCTTTCAAAGTCGGAGCCGTTTTCTCTCAGAGGCACTTCAAAGCAGTAGAAGTTTCCATCTGATCACACTGTAACTTGTGGGTCTGATGTTGTAGTAGAAATCTTGAGGAACTTAGATTTTTCTCAGATTTTTTCTTGTTCAAAATGTTGGAACTGTCAGCTGTCTGTTTTAGGCAATGCTTATATTCATGAAGCCCAAGTCCCCAGGAGAGTTAGGCTGAACAAACGCTCAAGATTTTGGTGTTGCTATTAGAAAGGTCAGACATTCAGTGCTTTTTGTATTACTCATCCACAATGTGCTGTAAATCAAAGCCCACTTCATGGTCACATCTACATAGCCAGCATGGATGTTACTATTATGTTGATTAAGGATTTCTCTTCTGCAAGAGAAGACTGAGTTGTGTTTTGCCAAAGGCAAATACCTTTACCCATGCAAAGAGGGTGTTACTCTTTTAGTTGAAACCATAGCATTGTAATAAGAATGTATATCCTGGATTGTGGACTACCAAGGACCTAAGAAAGGCATTTGGGGTTCTCTTTGTTTGAAGTCACAAGATCTTGAAGCTAAACCAAGTTTTCCCTGGCCCTGTAGATTGAGTTACCTGTTGAAAACACATTAAAGAGTTTCAGACAAATCTATAGAATTTTGCTCGTGATGTTGCAAAAGAAAGGCTTTGTAAAGCTTCTACTTCAGCAGTCTCCAGGGTTGTAACAATCTACTGTCAGCATCTAAAGTTTTATAAAAATGGGATTTTTATCTTCTGTAGAGACCTCCTTCAGCAAGAAGCCCTGCAGTCAATGATCTGTAAAAAACTCCATGTGTTCCATGCATTTACGTCTTAAGGGCTGGAATTTTTGACTTTTTGTTTCCCCTTACTTAATATTCACTGATCATTATTTTCCATAAGTCGTAGAGATGTGGGAGATGTTTGACTGTAGAGTGGAAAATTTCTTACCTGATAACCTGTCTTAATAAAACAGCAGCATCGTCTTCAACTTTACTTCCAGTAGTTCAGCAGCCAAGAAAAATGTCAATTTTGTCCATTCCTTTTTGTAAACTATTTAGCCAGGTGGACATAGGTTGCCTGGTTTGTAGTAGAGGAGTACTACTAGAGTAAAACTACAGAGTTTTGAAAGGGTTATGCATCATTGGGTGGCTTTTCTAGGAGGTAGCTGAAGAGGAGGATACATTGTGGTGCTAAGTTATCTCTGGAATTTTCAAGAAGTGGAAAGAATACAATGCTCCATGCAATAATGAGAGATAATAGCCAGCATGAAAAAATACTGGCAAGAAAATTTGCTTTTAATTCGTATTTTTAACTAATGGCTTGCACACACTGTTATCTTTAGGATTGTTATTTCTTTCAAAGCAATGTATTTAGAGTCCAAATGAGTTGCACTGTAAGGATGGTTGCTGGATACGGCACTTTCCATCTGTGCTAGCAGTTTTCTTTATTCTGTTGTTAAAGAACTTAAAAGAAAAAACTCAACAAACAAGCTACCCCAAAAAACCACTTTAAACCAAATTACCTACAGTGTCTTATTTGTACAATATTCTATAAATGTCTTGTCTTGACATGACTAGCAAATTTAATTTGTTAGCAAAGCTTGTTGCATTGCGCATTAAAGTTCCTCAATAATGTTTTGGTTTTGGAAGATTCAGTCTGCTGCATCTTCCATTTGCATTTCTGTGCTTTTAGTGATTTAAAAATAATATCTGTTTCACACATATGAATTCTACCCTAATAAACAACAGCAGAAGTCACATAATTAAAATTACTGAATACATTATAGTATTTTTATGTTCTGTACGGCAGAGGAAGTACAGCATATATGTTACATACTGAGTTTCATAACTTATCAGAAGTACAGAAGTCTGCATCTGTTAGATTATATCTATGTCCTAGCAGAGTGGACACTTGGAAGGCTTGGGTTCTAGTCTTTGGTGGTACTGTGATATTTGGTAGATCATAAAAACAGGTGCAGTACCTTAGATTAAAGGTCTGTGTGTCATCTTGACCCTCCAGTGTTCGATATAGACAGTTACTTCATCTTCTCATTCTGTTCTCTCCCATAAAATTAGGACCATTACAGAGGTTTACAGTATATGGTTTCGGCTTCAGCTGAATAGGCACGAGATCTGAGGTCATTTAAATACAATATATTCTGAAAATAGCCTATATAATAGCTACAGTATTCATCTTTTAATGCATTTAATATATTAGAATGTCTTTTCTGGTTTGCTTGAGAGAGGATCAGATTATAGAAGAATATAGCTGTCATGGCAACCTTGAAATTATGACTGTACTAAATGAAAAAAACAAAAACAAAAAACCGTCACCCCGAAACAAAACCACAACAATAAAAAACCCACAACCCACCAAAAACCAAACCAACACAAAACAACAACCAATCAAAACCAAAATAACCAACACCTCCACCCCACTCCAATGTGAGAAAAAAAAAATTAAGTATTAGTTACATACAAACTCTTTACAAATTCCATGTGTAATTTCGTGTCATTGCATAATTTTCGCTACTGACCATTGCTTGCTTTATAGTTACATTTTTTAAGAAATCCCTTAGTTCTTAGGTCATCTTGTGCATATTAGTGTTCTTAAATATGAGTGAGTTACCTTAAGTGGTTTGTTTTATTAATATAAATGTAGTAATAAAATTAAGTTGGTCCATGAAGATAGGTATTTCTGTAGTAGATACTGTTGTCTGGATCTCTGGCATTTTGAGGATGTGGAACAGCAGTGTACCTCCAAGTCAGTGCTTTTACAGGGGTCTGTATTAAAAGAAAATCATGTTTTATTTTCCTGACAGTTTATTCAGGGATTTGATAAACAAAGATCCAGCACAGGATCTTGAAAAAAATGCAGGCATCACAGGAAACCATAGAGTTGTGTAGGGAAGGTATTTGGGTAAAAATGTCTTGAAATAATAGCCTTACTGTGCAACCTGAATTTGCCTGAAGCCCCAGTTGTTAGCTGTTCTTGTATTAATTTAATTTTCGATATTTAACTCTTAACTGTGATATCTCTCTGTAAAAATTACTTTGTTCCTAATGTTTAAAATCTGTTTCCAGGCTGCAAGCTGCTATATAAACAAGACTTTGCAAGACGGTTAGGACTGAGATGTGTTACTTGTAATTACTGCTCACAGCTGTGCAAAAAGGGAGCAACTAAGGAACTTGATGGTGTAGTGAGAGATTTCTGCAGTGAAGAGTGCTGTAAAAAATTTCAGGACTGGTACTACAAGGCAAGTAACTCAGAATCTTTGACGAGAGCTCCACAGTTAAAAAAACCAAAAATGCACATGTGAGGATTTCGCAAGGACTGTGCAGCAAATATGGCTTACTTCAGCAAAGCATTTGCTGTAGAATAAGCAAATGTATTAATTTCATAATTTGAGTTTTCATAGAACTTAGAGCAGCATTTCTATCATCTGATTTTATTAATTCGTTTGGCAAGGAAGTCTTGAGTTACAGAAAAACAAAAAAGTTACCATGTATATTTGTTACGTTACCATACCAATTTTTTCTCAGTTAATACCACATTTTTCTTGTCAAAGCTTCTTAAATGTGTATTCAGAATGTTGAAAACGCTGTTAAGTAGCAGCTGGATACCTTGAGTTCACTGACATTAGCAGAGTTTTTCTTGTTCCTGTTTTTGCCTCCTTTTTTGCCTTTTCCCTTCTCCCACAGTTTGAACTGCAGAGGCTTTGATTGTTCAGTATTTCCCAGTGGAAAGGATGCCAAAGGAAAAAGCAAGACCAAATGGATTTCTAATAAAAGTTTAAATCAAACAGATGGCATCTGTTTCTAAGTCTCTGGAAGCTTAACTGCCTTGTGAAGCACAACCAGCAAAGAGTTCACAATAAGAGGTTTCTTGTTTGAATTTTTGAAAGGAAAAGATGAAATTGGACTGGGTTTAACCTGCGTTTAGTGCCATGGATAAAATATTTGATCTCTGGTGTGAACGCCCTGGAAAGCTACACTGATAATTTCAAAACAAGAACTACACTGTGGATGCAGTTGCAAAAAAAGACAGTACAAAATTCATCGCCGTACCAAAACTCTGCACACAGCCTGGAAGGCAGTAAAAACCTTGAAATGTTAGAGGGCTAGATACAAAGCCTGTAATTCAAGACGATCTACCTACCATAAAAGAACTGAATATGAAGACATATCTGATATTTTGGAATGTCTGATTCCAGAAATGTTACAGCCAAACATTGTAAATTCTTTATTTTGAATAATGTATGTAGGGTGCTGTAGTCATTCCTAAAAGAAAACTACTGAAGACCACAACGTTCTTTTGTCTCTATGTGAAAAGAAGGTGACAAAGCTTGGCTGCAAAGTTCTTAACTGAAATATTAACTTCATACAATAATATGTAATCTATGCCTTACAACTTGGAGTGTGGGATGAAATTGATCCCTGTGAAAAAAGTGCCTTCTGATAGAAAACTTTGGTGTGCTTTAGAAATCTTTTGGTGATTCAGCAAAGCATATAGTCTGGAGGTGTGCATACCAAACTACTTTCATGTACCTAAGCTTCTGTGGAAGCTTGTACTGTGATTCAGCTTTGAGAACCACTTGAAAACTCAGACCTCAGATTATCCTGATTCATGGGATAAGGTAATAACTGGCCCATGAAGTCTGATTAAATGCCGTTAGTACTGTGTTACAGGAATGTTAGATCTGATATCATAAAAAGGTAACGTAAACAAATTTGCTGGTAACTAGTGACTTTTGGTACTTCTGATGATGTTGAAGTTTGATATTTCTACTTTTTGAATCTTACACTCGCTAGTGGAACTAGGGTTCCGTTATGAAGAATTGTTGATTGTAAGTTTTTTCAAGTGCTTCTTAAAGTCTTAATACAACTGAGTTTTGGTTTAAAAAGCTTGAAACTTATTACATGGGAAAGACATATAGTAAGTTTTGGGAAATTGTGTCTGTTGCTAAAATTCTCTTTTTTATTTCTTTACATCTTTGCTGGTAACTTCTCGCACTTTATGGAAGTCACTCCAGCTACCTTAGATTTGGTAGTGCATTGTTAGCTCCTATTCTTGCCTAGCCAAATTAGACAATGATCGAAACAAAGGAAGCCAGAATAGATAAAGACCGTTCTCTGAACTTGTACTTCATTAGCTGTTTTGTCTGTTAGCTTCTTAAAAGAATAGTTACATATGTATGAGCTTTGTCTCATTTATGCTATGTTCAGTGTTATTTTGGAGTTTCAGTGAATGTATACGTGAAGAGAAATAAGCAGTAATAACCTAGTTATGTTTTAACACCATCATTGTGTTCATTAAACAAGTGTTTGTCTCCATCTTCTTTGTCTACTTTTTTTTACAGACACATCTTTCTCATGTAGTATTACCTGGAAAATATTGTAACCTTTTAAAATAATCTATTATGGGAGCACTTCCCTGAGTGCCAAAATTCTCTTCTCAGAAAGCCCAAAGAAGTTAGCAATGGTAGAAGCACAACAGCTTATCTAGAAGTATTAACAGTTCATTAGACTTACCTAGATAAGAGTCCTTTAAACTTAATATGAGGCAGTGAAATATAAAAGAATCATTTTAGTCCTGATTATCTGTTGGGCAACAGCTGCAGTTGCCAGTTGGTGCCAAGTTCTGAGGAAATTTCTACTCTATGGGTTCTGTGCACCTCTGAGACAAGAAGCAAAATTTTGGGTGTCTTGAGGTTAGCTCCCTAAGTTTTTAGAGCTCCTCCTTTAAACTTGCTTGCAGTGGTTTGGATGTTAATCCAGAAAATGCCTGGGAATTGTCAATATAAATAATTTAGTCACCTGATGTTTGATGACAGTTTCAGTCATTCGATGTTATATTAGAGCATTGAAGTTACCTTGAAAAAGACTATACAGTTCTGAGAACAGCACAGAAATCTGTTTCTTTAAATACACGCTGAGAAACATTGATGACAGTTCTACAGCTGAAGTGCACACAGGGCATGCGAGGCTACAGCGGAGAATTGATTAGACTCAGCATGTGCAGTGATGACTCTCCATTCTGTGGGGGTCAGGTGTCTGCAGCAAAGAGTAAGTAGGAGGTAGGGAACTACAGTCCAAGGCAAAGAAAAATTATTGCGGCTAGTGAGCTCAGCGGTGATTGTCAGCGGTGGTAAAATTTGAAAGTGGAGCCAGCATTAATCAAAATGGTAAAGACAGCAAGACAGCCTTGTAGAATTGCTCTTGTCGGAATTCAGCCGTTCTCTAGTTAGACATCTCAGCCTCCAGTAAGTACTCTTTCAGAACAGTTGATCTCCTTTCTCTCACAATCGCTCCCTTTCTTATAATCACTCCCTCTCTGGGAACATCTTTTGCTTCCTATTTACTGCAATTGAAACTGGAATTGACAGCTAAGATTAGGTCAAGTTAATAGTAATCCAAACCATTGGAGAACATTAGGAACAGGTAGTGGAGGGATTAAAAATGTAAATAAAAGCCTCACATATGAAAATTTTATTCTTTAACCCAAATTTGGAGCAAATATTAGTGATTTATACTTATCACCATGCCCATTTGAAGGTTTTGAAGTAATGGGAAATCTACCAAAAAGCAGTTGTGAGGGGCAAAGGACTTGTGCAGTGCAAACACAACAAGCAGAGATTGGCTTTTTGGAACACAGAGATAAGCAGACTTGAAGCAGGTATTTTAGAGATTCAGTTAACATTTAGTGCCAATATCCCAGGTGAAAACAAAAAAAGAGGAAGGACATAAGGAAGGAAGGAAAGGAAGGATCATAAAATGTCATGAAAATCGTTAATTTGTTTTCACTTTCAATAAATTTCATGGTCAGGGAAGTGGGTGAGCAAGCAGTTAGCAGGAAACTTCATTACATGGAACAGTGTATAACATTGACTGGAAGCAGAATTATGGAAATAGTCGAATTAAAGTGTAAATGTAGAGATGAGAAGTGAAGTGTCGCTATAAAAGAATCCCACATTTCCTGAGGAATGGTAATTTCCATGTGGAAGCAAACTAATTTATTCTTTTTTAACCTAAATAATTCAATAGAAGCCCAGGAGGGACAATAATATACTTAGTCAAAAGCCTAAGTGAAAAGAAAACCAGGAGAGGCTTGAGAATGCAGGAATGATAGAATCACAGAAAGTTGGGTTGGAAGGGACCTTTAAAAGGCTGCCTAATCCGAACACCTCTGCAATGAGCAGGGACTTCTTCAGTGAGATCAGGTTGCTTGGAGTCCCATCCAACCTGACCTTAAAAGTTTCCCTATCTATAACCTCTCTGGGCAACATGTTCCAGTGTTTCACCCTCATTCTAAAAACCTTCTTTCTCCTATCTAATCTAAGTTGGCTTTTCTTATATCTAATCTAAGTTGACCCTCCAATTTAAAACCATTTCTGCTTGTCCTATCACAACAGGCCCTGCTGTAGGAAGGCTGTAGTTGCTGGATTTGACAAGATTTGACCTCTTTTTCTTTCTTTGAAGGAGAGAAAAATGAGCAGAAAGTGGTGCTTTGATAGTCAAGCAGCGTGCAGCAGGTCAGAATAGATGGGCTTTTCTGTACGTGAGTCAGCTGTCATTCTTAATCAGTGTTAGGTGGGTTTGAGATTTAAATTTAGAGTGAATTACACTTCTTTGGTTTTGGTTTTTTTTTTCCTACTGGTATTTATTTCAGTCTTTTGGTGGCTTTGGAAGTTGCATTTGCATTAAAGGTGTGAATTCACAGCTTTCCTGAACTGATTAAATCTACACTAGTTTGGCAACACTCTACATTTTATCTTCTTCCCTGCTCCCTTCTAAGAATGCAACTTACTTGCTCTTTTGTCCCACTGAGGTGATCTGCAAAAGGAACTGCGGATCAGCATCAGTGGAAAATCCAAGTGACAAATATAACAAAAATGGAGGAAGGATGGGGATAATGCAGTGCTGTAAGGTCTCTGACCTTGTGTGCCCTACAGGTGCATAAGCACTGCTGCTGCAACCTGCTCAGAGAAGAGGGAAGAGAAATACCTGCTCTTCCAGGGCCACCTGGTGCTCAGTGTGAGGTGATGTTGGAGCTGCAGCTTTAATTGCTACCAATTTAAAGCTGTTAGAAACAAGCATATACTTTCCATGTATCCTCTATAAGTTGATAACTTGAAACCAAATTAGTATTAGAAGCAAGTTGTTCTATGTATCTTCTTTAAATACTTGAAAATTACACCTGCTTAATTTCTTACACTGCCAGAGAATGGTGCCACTCTGTTCAAATACAGGGAAGAAAGGAAACTTTTAATTATTTTTAAAATTTGAACGAATTGGCCTGTACATACTTTTTTGGAGTCACAAAAACTACAGTTGGACTTTGTTTTGTTTTGTTTTTTTAAGCCATCAGAGCCTTGTGCATAACTGCAATGTTGTGTATGGTTTTATGTATTAATGTTTTATGTTGCATATATTAATTACTTCCCTCTTCCTCTCCTGACTATATTATTAGGTTGACTTCCTTTGGGTTCATGAGCATCTTTAAAGTTTTTCATTTTTAAGATCTGCTTTAGGATGGAGGTTGCTAACAATATCCAGGGGAGCTGTAGTGCAAACAATTTTTTCTTACTTGAAGATGTGAAACTGAGGCTGCCATTGTTCGGATAATAATTTATAGCATGGCAGATAAAATGCAGTAGAATGTGTTTTGGAGAAAAACATTGTCTGTCTTAGTGATGCCTCATGAAAATAAAATGCAGGTTCATGAAACATATATTACTTAAATGTTAGAGTTTCCAAGTTACATGCTAACTAAATTTTGGGGAGTCCTCTTTTTTGAAAGAAATTGCTGTTTATAAATCATAGAGAAACTTGGATGAGCTAAAGAATTGGAATCTAAAATTGTTGCCAAACTACTGAAATAATGGAAATATAAAAAATATGCTGATTTGATACCTAGAGAAGTGGTTCTTTTGGTGACTTTTAAAAACTTTTTAAAACTTTTGATTCGTTTTTAAAACAAACCTGCCAGAGTTTGGAATGAGACAAAATTACTCGTATTGTCCTCAGTTCAGTAATATCATTAAAGAGTCTGTGACTTTCTGCTGTTGTTTTGCAGAATGCTTCAATGAAATGAATTAAAATTGATGCACGAAATTCTTTTTTTGGTGACTGTTTAGAAGTGAGCAATTTTTTTTGCATAGTGACAAACTAATAAAACAAAGCAGATTTATTCTTCATGCTAACCCTCAGCAAACAATTGAAAAAGAAGGTCGCTTAACTATTGTACATGAGCGAGACTTAACTGTATAGTGGTACTGAATCCTCAGTACTTTTTAAAAGGTAGCCTTTTAAAATGTAGCAATCATTTTTTCCCGAGGCCTGCTTAAAAATATGAAAATCTTCCTTTGCATTAAGGCTGTACGGTGTGACTGTTGTAAGTCTCAAGGAGCCCTCAAAGAGAAGGTGCAGTGGCGCGGCGAGATGAAGCATTTCTGCGATCAGCACTGCTTGCTCCGCTTCTACTGTCAACAGAACGAGCCCAATCTGGCCACGCAGAAGGGACCCGAGAACCTGCACTATGGTATGTGCTGCTTCAGGCCTGAGAAGTGTCAAGCCAGATGCTTCCTTTAAATGAAAAATTGAAAGCTGCACTAATTATTTCTTTGTTGTAATAAACTGCGTTAATAAATCTTTTTCTGTGTTATCATCAGAGGCAGCATTGAGCTGTTCTGGTTTAAGTGTAATTTTAGTGCTGTATCATCATGGGAGCAGAAAATGTTTTCGTCTTTCGTTGTGCTCCAGTTTGTCATTACTTGCTCTGTGGGAACACTTCTCAAAAGGCCTTCTGGTCACAGAGAACAGATGCATTAGGAACGAAAAAAAGAAATACATTAGATGGAATTAAAGGAAATAAGTGAAATGGAAATGAGAATACAATGACAGTATCTAGATGAGAGGAATACATCGCTGCTTTTTTTTTCCTTCCTATTGCCAATAAGTACTGTGTTAATTTGCTGATGGGCACTGAATACGTGTTTGTGTGGTTTAAATGGCAAGTCAGGCAAAGTTCAAATAAACCAGCTTTAAATTAATGCAAGTATGGCAACTCTTTGTAGCTTCTTTGCTGCAACAGCTTCTTTGTAGAGCCATTTTCATACTTGAACGTTTTGGTGTTTACTTTTCTGAAAGAGGCTGTGTTCACATCTGGCTAGAGTGAATTTGTCATTTGTGTAAGGCTCAGTACTGGAGTATTGAGGGAGATCAGGAGGGAGATGTCCATGAAGGAAAAGTCCTGTGTGCAGTTCTCGCCTACGATATGTACTAATGACTTCTCTTGATTGAATGTTGTACTGGGGACAGGTGTTATCTTGAGTTGCTTACTGAATTTTGCTTTGATTTTGAAAAAGGGGAAAACAATTCTAAAAGTGTTTCCTTGTACTTTTAGATCAGGGCTGTCAAACCCCCCGGACAAAAATAACAGTAAGTACATATATTTAACACTCTCACATATCTAACACTGTCTCTCTCTCCCTCTCTCTCTCTGTCTCCCCAAAACATAATTATATATACTTAAAATGTGAGATCCTGATGAATTAGAGGGATGCTATTAAAACAAAAAAATAGTGTCTTTGAATGATTTATGCTAACTTTATGAAGCTTTTTAGTCTCTTTCACATCTGTGGGTGAAATACAAATTTCAAATATTCATACTTTCTTTTCAATGTCTTCTGGGAAACTAAATCATCAACCATGTGTTTTACATCTATAGTGCATATAAATGTTGCTTAAAAGTTAATCAGCAAGCCATGTGTTTTATTCACGTGTTTAGACTGATTTAGGTGTATTTATTGAGTATAGAAAGGGAAGAGAATTTCACTGTTGGGATATTAAGGTGGTAGCTCAGCTTTAAAAAGCTGAAAATAAATCTTCAGTTCTTAAATTTTATCCTTCCCAAGAGTAGAATTCTCTAGGTGCTCAAGGTCTGATTGACTTGGCTGCAGAGTAGGGAAGCATAGCCTGTTGCAGAATTGCTGTCTGGAAGTGTGGAGTTCATCAAAGGAGCAGCCGCCTTCATTCTGAGTTTCAGTTTTTCTCAACTTGTCAAAAATACTACTATTAATAATGTTTTCAGTTAGCTTACTGTATTTTAGTAAAATAGTTTACTATTATAGTATTTTACTAAAAATTATAATAATTATACTCTTAGTAAAATAGTTTACTACTATGGAAACTTTGTTTTGTTTGTCGCATGGAAAGTCTGAGAGACTTGCCTTTTAAATGCAGATAGACATTAAAGATAAATCTTAGATTTAAGTGAAAGTTTTTTTGATGACAATATAAGTATATTTATAAAAACAGAAAATTACTTAGGTAACTAGAGGCATCAGACAAACTAAGCTGATATGTTAAGAACTTTTAGTATTTTATGTTTATTGATGTTAATTCAGTTCATAAATTTTTAAAGATTGTGTCAAAGCTGTGTGTGACACAGTATTTTTTCATGCATTTTAGGGAGTGTACACCTGGTAGAACTGTTTTTGGGACTGGGCTGTCCTTCCATATCTAAAAGGTCATATGGGGCTAGTCTTCTGACATATGACCAAATAGAACTGAGAGTTTGTTTCTCAAATCAGGTTCTAAAAGAGGTTCTAGGGTACAAAAACTATGTCAGGAACAAGAAAGGGTTTTACCTCTTGACTGTAAGGACACAGTTCAAACATTTTGGGATGTTCCCAGGTATTTGTTGTCACTGTTTTAAGAGCCAGCAGGGGGAGCAGGAACTTCATACTTTAGGTACTGAAAAAGTATTTAGAGAATTTTCATTCAGATTTTTTTAAGTGATCTTTGAACTATGGCATAATTCAGGAAGGTTAGATCTTGAGCCTAAAGTTTGTTCACGCTGCTCATAATAAACTCTTTTTACTAAAGCTAAAATTATTTTATGTGTTAAAAAATTGCATAAATGATGCTTTCACTTAAACAAGGACATAAAATCTTCAGAGTACCTTCAATTAAATAAAAAAAAAAGAGGAAAATGAGCCAGAAGTGCTAGACTGAGTAAAATACAACTGCTGTTATGATCCTGGCAGTGGCAGCTCAATACTCGGAACATAGAATAGGTTGCAATTACAGAATAGTAGTTGGTGCTGTTACGTTGTGCTTCTGTGAGCTTTTTCTTCAGTATCTCATTTATGAAGTGTCAGCTGATATATTAAGTCAGGAACTGTGTTGGAATCAGTGTGGTGCAACATCACCTTCACTTACTTGCTTATTTGCTTGCTTGCAGGGCTCAGCTCCACCACCTTCTCCAACACCTAACAGAGAAATGAAGAACAAGGCAGTTCTTTGCAAGCCTTTGACAATGACAAAAGCCACGTACTGTAAACCTCATATGCAGACAAAATCTTGTCAGACAGGTAACTCCTGAACTGTGCTAGAACTAATTGCTTCACTGCAGCTTTTTCTTAACTATTGCTGTCTTTTAACATATTGCAAATATTCTGATTTATTTTTCCACTAAATGGGAGGTGTAAAATATATTGAAATACCTGACAGTATTTGCCTTTTTCCTTTTAGTAGAAGAGGAGTGGAAAAAAGAGTATGTCCCAGTGCCTATTCCTGTACCAGTCTACGTTCCGGTGCCTATGAACATGTACAGTCAAAATGTTCCTGTTCCTACCACGGTTCCTGTTCCTGTAAGTGAGACTTCAGCCTCATTTTAAAATTGCCATCCATTCACATGCGTGTGTGGGACCACCTTGTGTTGCTGGTTGTTCTCCTTCTGGTCCACCTAAAGGATTGCAGGGTGCAGCAGCACTGTTTATTGAAAAAGCATTAGAATCTGACAGTGGCACTTGATTCCCAGGTTGTTCTTTAGGACCTGTCTGCTTCCAGTGTGAAAATCTTGTGCCGCTGAGCTTTTTAGGAACAGTTCTGAGTGATAATTCTGCTTTTGCTGAATATGCTGAATAAGCCTTTAACAGCAAGATTTGTTCTTGTAATAAGGAAGCTGAAAAGGTTGATTTGGGAAGGGATGGCAGTGTGGATAAACAGCAGGAAAGAACAAGCCACTGAAACAAGATGCTGATTTGTCCCAGCTGTTAATCTCAGGTTATAATCAGTCAGGTCTGAAGTTCCAAAGACCTTTCTGTTCTTTCTTTGACCAGCTATATTTTGTCTTTTTTTTTTTTCCTATGTCCTTTCCTGCTTTCCCTTCTGTTCATAGCTCCTTCATATTGGCTTTTTAACCTGTCAGCATTTTTTGTTAGCTCACACTAGAGAGTCTTGTTTCTAATCTGTATCAACTGTCTTTCAGAGGAGGAGTATAGAAATTTTTTTTGGTGTTTGGTTGCTTTGTTGTGGCATTTTTTCTTTTCTAATTACCTCTGCCTCCCTGTCTGCACAGGTGCCAGTTCCAGTTTTTCTGCCCACTACTCTGGATAGCACTGAGAAAATCCTTGCAGCAATAGAAGAGCTGAGGGGAAAAGTGCCCTCAGATCCTCCGGAAGCTGAGCTACTGAACTTCTCAGGGGTGGTACCTGAACATGTTGAAAAAGCTGAAGCTTCTGATGCAGCCAGTGAGTTTCCTGATGAGTTTGAAATGCTGGGGGATGTGTGTGACAGGAAGGATTTGGTTTGGTTTTTTATTTTAGGGAAAGTTTGAGTACAACAGTGCTGTCATTGTGGTCTTACATTGAGTTGCATTGTACTTTAAGGTCAGATGGCAGCTAACTACCACACAGCCACTTCACTTACTCGCCTCAGGTCTGGTGGGGAAGAGACTTGGAAAAAAGAAGTAAACCTTGTAAGCCAAGAACAGCATAATAATTGAAACAAAATAAAATACAATACCAGCTATACTATTAAGTACAATTAGAAGAGGGGAGAGAGAGGAATAAAACACAAGAAAACTAAGTGATGCACCGTACAAGTGCTCACCACCCACTGACCCATGCCCAGCCTGTTCCTGAGCAGCAATTGGTGGTTCCCAGCCAGCTTCCCCCAGTTCTATATTGAGCATTGTGTGGTGTGGGATACCCCTTTGGACACCTCAGCTCAGCTGTTCTGGACATGTGCACTCTGGGAAAGCTTAGGAAACTGAAAAGCCCTTGATTTAGAGTAAGCACTGCTGGACAACAACCAACATATTATTCTCATAATAAAAATTTATATCTGAAGATCAAAAAGTCCCATGTACTTTGTAGTTTTAGCTTCTCAGTGCCCATGTCTCTTTGCTCTTCTTTCCTGGCTCTGCTTGCCCAAATCTTCAAGTCTCTTCTGTATCTTTACAGGAAAATTTGCCTTCACCCAGATGAAATTTTGAAGGTTTTTCCTGAGCTCTTTCAACAGATTTCTGAAAGGTTGTTGACAATTTACATAAACTTACACTTTGTGCCTCATTGTATAGGAGGCCGGTGGAGCTGCAGTCCCAGGAGGCTTACTGTATTCCAATCTGTTGCCATTCTTCTACTAAAACTGCACATTTCTGGTAGCAAGGTTGTAATTTTCAGTTCCTTGCTCTCTTTTGTGAAGTACAGCTAGCTAAATGAGCAGATAGATTTATGGGATCAGAGCTTGTTGACTTGCAGAGGATTGAATTTGGAACAATCAGTGTTTACCAGAAGCTGGAGACAGTTCAAGCTTTGTTTCTCCCTGCCTGCATGCCTTATTTGAGAAACAGATCCTAGAAAAGGAGACTTGAAAGTGTGTTCTGTTGTGACAGGATCAGGTAGGAAAATAGATAGTTAGGTTTGACGAGATTGTTTGAGTTCTGGGATTGGTTGATATGATCCAGGTTCACCAGTATTTAATTTTCTATAATATACTGTGCTTTGCTGACTCACCTTCATGGAGAAGAGCAATAGGCTAATAAGTATCTTTTATGTTTGAAGGAAATCAGGTTGCAGAAGTAAATCTGAGATCCCAAGAAGAAGAAAATGTGGGATGGTAATGAGCAGAACAATCCATTTTAGAACAACTCAGCTTCTAAAGTTAGAGATCTGCACCATTTGGCTAATCCATGTGTTGGTTAAAATAATGATATTTTTTTCCTTTTCTTTTAAACAGGTGTGATAGTTGACTCAAATCTCCTAAACTCAGAGTCACGGACAAGCTTGCCTGATGTTCCATATGAGCCAGACCTTGATATTGAAATAGACTTTCCAAGAGGTAATTCTTCCATGATTTTAGTACATATTGTGACACTGTGGGCAGCCATTGTACCATGTTTAATAATCCTTTCAGAGGAGCTTTTTTTGATTGCAGGATCCACCTGACTGTTAGGTAAAACTTTGCTAAATCCATGTTCAAAACAAATGATGCAGCAAAGTTCTTTGCAAATTATGAACTTCCCCTTTTCTTTGCATTGTTTCAAATACTGTATTTAGAAAGATGGAAGAACTAATTCAGAAGTCCCCCATTTACAAAGGCATGGCAAAGTTATTTTGAAGGCTCAAGGACTCAGATGGCATGTGTCATGGAAAACATAATGAATGCATTTGTCAATCACCAGGTATTTTCATGATTTAGAGAAGAAATTTCTAAAGAGTCAACTTCCCACTCAAGTTTGTTAGAAATTTGCAAGTTGGCATGCTGCACACCAGTTGTGTTACCTTTTAATATCTTGGTGATGTCTGTATCTGCATTCGAAACGGTAGCGTTATTTGAATTGCCTGGAAAAAATCACTGCTTTGAGACCTTTCTTGAAAGAAACTCTTGATGCTATATAGTACAGTTTCAACCACTCTACAGAATGCAGGGAACAGTGTCTGTTTCCTTACACCATAACCCAGTCAATCCAAGATCCAAGAAAGCTTCTGCCTGTAGTTACTGTCCCTCTTACATAGCTGCTCTTAGACACATGACTCTTACATCTCACCTGGGCAGATTCTGTAGGAGCTGACAGGCTTCTTTTGTGCTGTGTTGTAGATATCTGCAGTAGATGCCCAGTTTGCTCTTTACCTAATTTTAAGAGAAAGCTTGGAGGTTGGTCTGACCTTCATCTTGGGACGTTCACTAGTCAGATACATACTAGGTTTTTAACCCTCTTTGTAAGCGAAGCTGGTACATGAGATAGAAAAACCATAGAAGAAAATAAATAAGCGAGTTGGAGGAATAAGTAGCAGTAGTCTGTAACAGGCATTGATTACACTGAAGTGCTTCTGAGATAAGATTCTTTGTGGTATCAGGAGGGCTGCTTTTGAGTCTGGGGCAGAGTTCTGAAATCTCTGCATGTAAGTGCTATTTCATCTGCACCAGTTGGAAAGCTGTCGTGAGAAATAAGGTGGTAAAATCAAATTACCAGAAGAGCATTCAATTTTGAGTGAAAACATTATTTGATGGCTGAATGAGGGATGAACCATCTTCAATAAAGTAAATAAAGGTGGGACTTGCAACATTAAATCCATTCATATGTTGTGTCATTCATCAACACCGCCTGAACTACAGTCCTCAATGGTACCCCTGAAATGTTAAATAAACAATATTTTGATGTATTCCCATACATCTGCTTACCAAACTTACCTGTAATATCCATCATGAGCTAGACCTCCACTACTTGTATAAATATAGACTAAAACCAGTTTCACTGAAGGATTTTGCCTTCTGATTCTCAATGTTTTTAACCAAGCGTAATGTGCTACAAGAAATAACAAAACACGAATAGAAATAATCTAAATACATGAACAAAACCGCAGGTACTAAGTTAATTTGTATTTTTTCTAGTCATAGCTGCTCATTCTCACCGTACCTAAGAATTTTTGATACCAAAGACGGCCTGGGCAGAAAACATTATGTAAGAGTCTACAGTAAGAAATTCTGCCTTAGCAACTTTAGATAATACTTGAAATGTTGAGGATTGTGTCCTCTGCAACTTACTTAGAAATAAACTATTTGACAGCTTTGTCTTACAATTTGACAGCTTTGCCTTAGTTTGAATATAAAAATAGCTTTGTTTCCTCTTACCAAAATCCAGTGTTTGGTTGTGTTTATTTGTGTGCCTTTGTGGACACCTGATGTTAAGGCACACCCATATAGTTAATTGGGGTTTTTTTTTCATAGCAGTGTTATTTGAAAGACGTTTAGAAATAAGTTTCTGTTAATGTATTTTCAGCAACTGAGGAGCTTGATACAGAAAATGAGTTTTTGTTACCTCCTGTTTTTGGTGAAGAATATGAGGAACAGCCAAGGCCTCGCTCCAAAAAGAAGGTAATTTTTTCATGCTATTAAAAATAGTAAGAAAAGCACAAAATTTATGTAGGAAAAAATATCCAGGGTTTTTTTAGTTCTCATTACTGATTTACAGCACGTTACTGTCTGCTCATACCCAATATCCTATCTTTTTGACATAAATTGATACGTTTCAAGTAATAAAATTATTTCAGTGGTCTGTCTGTTGTAGATAGCTGTTGGATTTGATAAGAGTGTGATTTGTAAATTCAGGTTCTTTTTTTCCTTCACTGTTGATGAAATGTGCCACTGTGTTTATACCTACTGTATTCTTAGCAATGCTGTTTTACCTTCTACTTTGAACAAAGGTGTCTTGGTTTAATTTGATAGTAAGATGGAAAAACATTGGCATTACCATGGTCTATAATGGCAGCCACAGCATTTCCTTTATGAATGAGTTAAAAAAAAATTATTTGCTTGTAATTTTCCCAGATTTTATTTTTAGTCAGTCTTAGTTTAGAAATTGGATACAAATTAGCCATAGTCTTTTAACCAAGAACTAGTTTCCTATGCCTGGCACAAAGCTGAAATGGTTCTTGTTCCAATAACTGCAGTAGATACTGCAGCTTTAAAAGAACCAGCCAACTTCTGCTAAAGATTTCCTAATAATAAATTGGTCTTTCTAGTACCAAATCTGGAGTCTAAGCTTTCGCTATTATCCACTGGACATTATCCACATATCCACTGCTGGGCATGCTTTAATCTGGAACCAGTGCTGGCTTTTCCCTTGATGGATTCATTCGAGCCTACGAGTCAAGCCTGTGACACAGATTTGTCACACCCTTAGTTCCCTGTGCATTAACACGATGAAATTCTGAGAGTGCCCTGAGGTTCAGTGTGCACTTCGGCCTGCAGCTGACTGTGCCAGGTGCTGTGTCCCTGCTGGTGGCACTGCTGATGGCATTAACCCCTGTGTTCCCGTGGCAGGGCGTGAAGAGGAAAGCCGTGTCGGAGTACCAGTCGCACGATGACAGCTCTGAAAACTCCGAGTGCAGCTTTCCATTCAAGTACGCCTACGGGGTAAATGCATGGAAGCACTGGGTAAAGTCTCGGTATATAGACGAAGAGCTCCCAGAGTTAGAGGAACTGAAATCAAGTAAGTATTTCCAAAACTCTGGCATCCAGATTCTGACCTGGTAGGGAAAATTGCCGTACGTGTGTGATTCTCAGCTGGAATTTTTGATAGAATTTTTCCTCATGTCCTTAATGTGCCCAGCATGACTGAGATGATTTTACCACAGGGTTGCCAAACTGTTTTTTCTACTTATTTCAAAATGCTGAGTCTCACACTTCTCATGAAAGCTAGGACAGCACCTTCTTGGCTATTCTGATTTTCTGTGACCGTTTTGATTTTTTGTTTGCATCCTATTTTTCGTCATATTCTAACTCACTTCAGAGTTCACCATTTCTGGGCTTCTAAATGGCAAGGGAGGGACATCCTCCTAGGCTTTGTCCTGTAAGGAGATCTTCCTCTGAGGCTGGCATTACCTGGCTGTGGAGCTCTGGCACAAGGTGGCCTTTGATCCCCAGGAGCCATGCTGCTCTTTCTGCACCTTTCCTCTCTGTACACATTTGTTCTGTGAGGGAAAAGGGGAATTGCTGCTATTCCTGCTGCTCTTCAGCTCCCACATGCATCTCAGCACCCTTCTGTTGTGCTCTTGGATCTTTGGAAACTGCCCTTTCCCCTGAAGATGCCCTTCTACACCACTAGCTTCACTTCAGCATCTTGGGCTGCCTCTGTGTCATCTTGAGCTGTGCATGACAGTACATTTGTTAGCAAGTGTTGCTGTGTTTGGGTATCTAGACTTTCCTGTGGGAGCCTTGATTGTTTTAATACAGACCTAACATTTTAACTGCTTAGTACATTTTAGTCTCATTCATTGGTTAATGGAGAGGACATCAAGCCAGTTCCCCAGTGTCCAGTCAAAAAATACCCCATCCCACCTTCACTGTGTGACAATTCTGTTGTATAATGTAGCATTTCTTCTCTATTTTACAGTAAAGTCTGTGAAATTAAAGGAAGATCTATTATCACATACTTCAGCTGAGTTAAACTATGGGTTGACACATTTTGTCAATGAAATTCGAAGGCCTAATGGAGAGAACTATGCACCTGACAGCATCTATTATCTGTGTCTTGGAATTCAGGAGGTTAGTAGAGGCTATAGAGATGGGAAATGGAGCTGCTGATTTGACTGTAACCCATTTCAGTAGAAGAGTGGAGATAACATGGGTTTACTGGCTAGGAGCTACCTTAATACATGGCTGTCATCAGGCTGCTGTGTAATCACATTGCAGAAAGTTGTCTGTGTAGGAAATGAGTTGGCAGACTCATCCTGAAAACTCAAACACAAATTGGTATATTGTAATACTTTTAAGCTTCTTTCTGGGTTAAAGCAAGTAATTAACCCAGTCAAAAACTACATAGTCTTCTCAAATGCTGTGCTTCATTTTGTTTGCTAAAGATGTCCAATGTAAAAACAGAATGAAACAAGGCATGATCTGTAAGCATTTTACTAATTCTGTTCCTTAGCATATGAGGAAGCAACCTAAATTAAATGTCTTTTGGGGAGGGTCTAATCTACTGACTACTGCAGACTGGACAGGCAGGATAGAGTGCAGGAAACTGCTGTGTTGACTGTCTTACACAGTTAAGATAGGAAGGAGTCTGGTTAGATGTAATGTATGTGAAGGCAATAACCTATCACTAGCTAATCAGAGAAGCTGTCCCACAGCTTATCTTTTAAGCAGGGAGAGCTGTCTTAATTTTTGCTATATAAGGCAAAACATAGGTAGAATAAGCTGTGTGCAGAGCTGAGAGCACAGAAAATGTCACTCAAGTTAAAAGGCAATAAAAGATGTGTATGATTTGGAAAGCAAGCTGCTCACAGGGTTTGCAGTTCTACTTCAACCGTTCCATACATGAGGCAGAGGACTTGTATCAATTAACAAATTTTTTAATTGAAATATTTAAAAATTAAACAGTAAAATAGTCATTTTCCTGTGTTGCAAGTATGCAGAAATAAAGAGTTAGTTGCTACTTTTGCCTCATCATTGAAACTTGAGAAGCAAACATTGATTTTAGTCAGTGGCTTTTTAGTCAATATTGCTACAAGGCGTGTTTGAAATTGAGCTAGCTTTCTGCTTCTGCACTTGCATGATACACTGGCTCTCTGTACCTTTCTGTTGAATTCCTGAAAATACTCATGTTAAACAGATAAACAGTACACAGAGGGAAGTATGTATTTATAAAATGAAACTCAAATACTATTTTTTAATCTTTCTCCTTGTACCTTTGACATAGTCTGTTTTGTCAGTCATGAAAGCTGGTTATGTATAAAACATCTTTGTTTCAGCTCTTCAGAACCATAGTTTGTGTGGCAGGCACAATTATCCTGAGACCTAATAGAGATACACAGTGCTGGAACATCAGTGGAGCAACGTGTGGTCATTTTACTGTAATTTTACTGCTTATACTTAGTGTCCAGTATTTAATTCAGGCAATGGGAACAGCCCTGATTGGTTGGCCAGACTGGTAGGAAGACATGCTGTGTTCTGATGAGTTTGCATTTCAAAGGCAGACAGTGAGGGACAGAAACATGAGCTGTGAAGGGCTGCGGCCATCATCGGTGTGCTAATGACAAATATTTGGGGGTGTTCCACCCTTCTGAAGAAACATGTTTAAGCAAGCTAGTGGTACACTAAATGCAGTGTAGTTATCACAATGTATAATAAAACTCCATTGCCTTGTAGAATTTCCTTAGTCCTTTCCATCTGAGAACCCCGACCCTGAAAGAGAATAAATTGTCTGCTACTGCATAGAAGGTATTGGCTTTGTTGAAATTGGAAGGGGCTCAGAGGAGATGAAATTATGCCATTTAAAGTTGGGCCAAAGATTGTTAACATTTTGCTGTCTCAGTTTCTCTTCAAAGGAAGAGAATGTAGAACCATAGGCTAGTAAAAAAAGTACATTCCCCTTTCACCAGCATTACTGCACTCATTATGGCTAAATACACACTCAGTTTGGAGCTTTTCCTCATGGATAGAATGTTGTTTGAGCCCAGGAGTCTTCATATCCTAAGTTGGTTGTTTTCTTGTTGTTTTGTTTTGGGTTGTTTTTTTTTTAATTTTGTAAAATAACGTTTTCCTAAAGGAAGCACTGTAAAATCTGTTTGAGGAAACTGGTCCCTGAGTCAGATGATGCAGTGGAGAGGGTTCATCTAGAGGAAGGTGTTAGCCTGCAGTGCTCCTTTGTTGCATCATGGCCTTCATTCTTTGTCCCTAATTGGGATTATTGGTATTTAGTTTGGGGTTTTGTTCTTGTTTTTCGTATGTCCAGTAATGGGGTTGTTTGGGCAGGCTGATAGAGTTTGGCAGACATTTGTCTGAAGGTCAGACAAACAAAATCACTGTGGACAGCAATTCAGCCTGTTCTCCTCCGCTGTGGGATTTAGGAGGCACATGCAGTTCCTTCCCGTGCACTGTGGTCACAGTAGAGCTCATGTCAGGTGGGAATGGCTTGTGCTCATCCTGCCCCTGTAGGGTTTGTAGAGCTGCAGAGCATGGCTTTGTGGTTTGGGAATGGAGGTTTGCAGGTTTGGGTGATAGCAGGGAGTCTGCCCTGCTACACAACATCATCCTTCCATAGACTCTGTGGTGCTACTGGTCTGGGGAGCTTCAGGCATCTACTGGGGATGCCAGGGTTTAGTCAACACTTACTGTGAACCAGGAAGAAGAAGTATTTTTAGCTGAGTTCTCACTTGTGTGTGGATTGGTTTTGAAGCAGTTTTCAGTCTTCATTTTCACTACCAGCATTCAGTGTGAGGGCTTAATACAAACCAGAGAAAAATACACAGCGGAAAAATGTGCCAGGGAACGGAGGGGCAATCACCATGAAGCTTATAGTAAGCTGTATTATCTGGCTTAGAATTGCTTTGTAAAATCAAAACTGGTGTATGTAGAAACAAGCACATGTGGGGGAATATTGTGCTTTGAGGAATTAGTTAAACTTATCATATAAAATTGTTATCTAAATGCAAATGTTTTTGAAAACCTGTAGGAAGTGTATTCATTCATTTTCCCTTTTTATAAAATTAAGTGCCAAGATAAGGAAGCCAGGATGTACTGGACCGTGATCCCCTATTATAAATAAGAGTTGTGTTTAATGTGATTTCAAGCACGGGTACAGAAATAGATGCCGTTTCCAGAAGCAAATGCGTTTTTTGTCTGTCACTTTTATTGTATTCACTAACAGGCATGTTCTTGCAAAGATAATGCTGAAGTGGAAAATTTAAGGAGCCAATGCTCCCTTTCTTAGAAATTTCTCCAGAGGGGATAATGTCAAACAGTAGCTCTCAGCCATTAATTCTTGGTAAAGGTTCAAAAGAATTTCTGTCTGTAAGGTCAAGAGGGGTAAGATAATTAGACTGCAGAATAGGCCAGTGCCTTGCACCATCCCATCATCTTTCTTGCACTGCTGAATATTATTACCACAAATATATGGGTGGGGTCTTTTTTCTCCTACTTTTGCATTGAAGATGGTTTTGTCACTGTCTGGAGTTCACATTTAAAAGGGCAGACTCTTGCTAAATGTGTGTTGGTTTGGGGTTTTTTTTTTAGGCCTAGGTGGAGGAAAAGGTAAATTAGCTGTTTGTGGTTTGTGGGGGTTTTTTAATGACTCCCTGTTCACTGATACAATGTTGCACGCAGGAAATCTTAGAGAAAAACGTTAGTTGTAATTAAACTACGATTCATATCCAGTTAGAAATTTACAACATCCAATTATAATGAAAGTAACTCTTACCTGTTAGATATTGGAACAGTGGCATAGCTTTATTTTTAGGTACTGTTTTCCAGTACAATGCTTGCACAGTTACAAAAAAAAGAACCACCGGAGTTGTTCTAATCTGGAATTGTAAATACTGTGTCTCTCTCTTTTCTTTAGTATTTATATAGAAGTAATCGAAAAGACAACATATTTATTGATCCAATCTACCAGACGTTTGAACAGGAATTAAATAAAATCCTTCGAAGTTGGCAACCAAGCATACTTCCAGATGGTAATTTTCTTTTTAGTCATGTATGTTTTTCATCATCTTAATAGTTATGTATTCTTAAGCATATATGTTATCCATTGCAGTAGCAGTTGAAGAAGAATTACAGACATGTCTTCTAAGATGTGATTTAAAACTGTACCTGTTTTTATTTGTCTTGTTTCTGGGTAATCCATGCTACAAGAGTTGTTTTTGCCACTGACTGTTAAAATTGAATGTCCATCTTCAGGAGAAAAAGTTAAAAAAAGCTCTTTGACCTGTAGTTCTTACCTGAGCTGAACTTATTTTTTACCCCTTTTTTTTTTTCCCCAGATGGAAGCAAGCAGGCAGGCAGTGCACTATATATAGGTAGGGCTAACAAGTGATGTATTTTAGAATTTCTCACCTGGATTAGGAGGACTCGTTGCTGGGAGTCTTCTGCTCAGAAGGATCATCAGTTCATGGAGAAAGCAAATTTTTTCCAGCAGACCAATGTTGGTGCTGAACTGCAGAATCAACTGTTCTTCCATCTTTCACACAATCCTCTCTTGTGTGAGGGCTTGTCCTTGCCAGACCCTTGGCTTTCTCTTCTCAATATTGACTTCTCTCAGTACAGCCCAGAGAGCCTCTGTGCTGGGCCCATCCTGTATCCTGTTATGGTGCAGGAGTGCTGTTCAAGTGAGATATCCATTAGTAGTAAGAAAGAAGAAGGTACAATGTTTGGAGGCTTTAACCTAAGCAGAATAAAATGAGTATGCCTTTTATGACAGAATTAAGGTTACTCCATTGAACATTAATTTCTATGAAATAGCATGAGAGCTGCATGTCAGCAATGCTGTTGTAACTAAATAGAAATGTGTTCTCTCTGAAATTGCCTGTACTGATATTTCCCATTGAAATATCCCTCTCTCAATGGGAAATATTGTCTTAAACAGGTGGGTTTGGGGAGTGTGGACATACAAATAAGTTTATCGGCGGCTTCTGTCATGATCATTTTGTTACATTTCACAGTAAAAAAAAAAAAACCTTAATTTTTTTTTTTGCACTTTGATAATTCATGGGCTAATCCATTGTATTTTCTCTGCTATTCTTTTTTTCCAAGGATCAATATTCTCTCGAGTTGAAGAAGATTACCTTTGGAGGATTAAGCAGCTAGGATCACATTCACCTGTTGCTCTTTTGAATACTCTGTTCTACTTTAACACTAAATATTTTGGCCTGAAAACAGTGGAGCAGCACTTAAGACTTTCTTTTGGCACTGTTTTTAGACAGTGGAAGAAAAATCCTCTAACAATGGAAAGCAAAGCTTGTCTTCGATATCAAGTGTCTTCCCTGTGCAGAGCTGATAATGAAGGTACTATGGCAGTTCAAAATTAGTATTGCAGGAGCATCCACATGGCACTGATGAGGGACATCTGGGCACCTGCCCAGGAGCCAGAGCTCTGCCTTTGCATACTAAATCTAGCAGCTCTCAGCTCCCAGAACTCTAATTGGAGTGTGTGGTCCATGGGGACTGTAGGGTCTCTGAGTTAATTTGAGCCCACTGGTCTCCATGTAAAATACTGTGACTTTGCTGTGGCTGTGGGTGGCATTCCCAGTTTGCAGATTTGCACGGTCGTGGTACTTGGTGGGCTGCTTATGGGGAATTTTACTGAAAAATGTAAAATAGCTTCAAGTTACAGCTTAGATGGTGTTGATTTTCTTCTTAAAGATAAAATTGCTATTGGAAAAAGAAAACATGAAGATGATGTGCCAGTATTTGAACAAATTGAAAACACATCTGATCCAGCTAGATGCCCTGTGAAAATGTTTGAGTGCTATCTGTCTAAAAGGTAAGTGTGATGCAGGGTAATACAGACACGGTCTAGAGTAAACCAGTTCCAGAAGGGAACTGTTCTGATGCAACATGAAATGTGCTCAAGCAGAGGGAATGGATTGAAATCTTCTGAAAAATACCTGAATGAAAATATTGAAATCTCCAGTTCTGTACCTGGACAAGACATGCATAAAGTGTGGGAGCAGTGGGGTACTTCAGTGCTAATTGTCAAGGGCTCCATCTGGGAATGACAATACAATTCAGTTTTCTTATCTGGGAATACCACGTATCTCTGCAGAGAATTGCCAGCAAGGGATCTGGTGGCTTTTGCTACTGAGGGTTTTGTTTGTGAGGTCCCCATCTCTTCACTAAGAATTGGATTAAGACAATGGATTTGCTTCATTATAAGTTATTAGGCATCTGAAATGTAGATGCTTTTGCGGTACTCAGTGTGGAAGCATGTTGACAATATTTTGTAGCAGGAAAACTACTACTGGCGCTAACCCAGTATTTAGAAATAGCTTCCTTCCAATCTCCACAATTAACTGGGCAGGAAGGAAGGAAGGAAGCAGAAATTATTACATTAAAAAAAAAAAGCTTAGGCAACTCTTAAAAAAATTAATTTACTAGCTAAGTGTTTTGGAAGCTTGAAAACAAGATTTCTTGGAAAGTACTTTTCCTTAATTGTAACAGCCATTCAAGTGACTGATTTTCATGTAGATTTTGTGTAACACCAAGGGAAATGTGGGCAAGTGATACCAAAGAAATAAAATCACCTTGTATATACAACACAATAAATTAAGCATGAGACTCAACATGTGTTAGGAAACAGCATCGTAGTCTTAAAGGTGAAGAAAGCACTCACAGCATGAGCAGAAGCACAAGCCTGTGATGTTACAGAGAGAAACAAGAGTAGCTTGTGGTCTGTTAATGCAACCACCTGTTTTTCATAAACTCTGTTGATCCTGGTTGTTGCAGCGGGATTTTGCCTTCACTTTCTCTACTTCCATGATTTGGAGAGGATTTGTCATAAAAAAGTCGAAGTTGGATTTTTGGACTGAGTTACACAGTCACTGGGGGAGAGACCACATATTTTTTTTCTCTTTAGGAGGAACATCTCAACTTTGGGGAAAAGAATGCTCTTAAAGCCATTTGGAGCATCAGTTAGGATGTGGTTTCAATCCATGCTGTCCTGCAGATTTTGGTCACCATTGTTAACTAAACCAGCAGACTGTTTCTCCTGGTTCTGCTTCTAATTTAGTTGAAATAATTGTAATGGAATACTTAACACTGTAAAAACTATTGTAAAATTTTAGGTGATGCCAGCTGTTTGAAATATACTTGGCAACCAGTGGACAGCTGTAGCTGAAATTTCAGGATACTTTCATTCACAGCTATGAAACACTGTATTATTGTCTCATTATAGTCTCAAACTGCACATGGGAGATTTAGGTTGGACATTAGGGAGGAATTTCTCCACATAAAGGGTGATTAGACATTGGAATGGGCTGTCCATGGAGGTGATGGAGTAACCATCCCTGGAGATGTTTAAGGAAAGACTGGACTTGGCACTCAGTGCCATGGTCTGGTTGACATGGGGCTGTTGGGCCGCAGATTGGACTCTGATCCCAGAGGTCTTTTCCAAACTAATTGATTCTGTGATTCTGTAATTGCTTGTTCCTATAAAAATACTGTTGTTTCAAGAAAGTAGGGAGGAGGTTAAAATACTTAAAATTAGACTATTTTAAACAACCATATTATACTTCTTATCTGACTCTTAATCTGATTTATGTGGGAGCAAAACAATCCAACAATCACCTCAGCAGGTGAAGAGCAATACCTGAAGTCTTATCAACCAATTTGGGAAGGTGAGCTGGTAAAAACCCTTATTTTTACTGAAGAAACGTGAAATAGAGTTGACTCCTGAAGTCTGCGGTATTTGTGAAAAGGGGAACTTGAATCATCACCTGCTCATCCAGAATTGAAAATTCTGTTCTGAGACTTGCCTAAATGGATGAACTGCTAGAATTTCCTGAAAGGAGTCTTCTCTAGTGTCTTAGAGAATGTTTCTGAGCTGCATCCAAGGGATTAAGATTTATAACAACCAACCTTTTAAATAAAATAGGAGGAGGGATTTTAGCTGCTTACATTTCTGTGCATCTCAGAACTACCATCCTTGACTTTTCAAGGGAACCCCAGGCTCTACTTTCAGAGGTAGCCACATCAGCTAACAATTGTGTGAGCAATTACTGATGTAATTGATGTCGTAATTAGTGTTGGGCCTCTTTGCAAATCACAGAAAGTACTTTCTGATTTAGCAAGACCTGGATTTGCAGGTTTTTGAGGCATCTGTGGTCTCTTGCATGCTTACTGAGTCCCAGGAATCTTGGACTCTGAGGATGTGGGACTGACTGGGTTTGGGCCAGACCTGGCAAGGCTCCTTCTATCAACAAGACCACGTTTCTCCACATTATTCTTTTTGGTTTGGTTGGTTTGGGGGTTTTTTTTTGTAACTTGCCTAGGTACCGTCAGAATTTTGTTTGTGCAGGATTTTGGAACTGCTGACGTACTGTTTTGTCCTGTGAGGCTGTGTTTCTAACCCCCTGTGTTTTCCTCCTTGTAGCCCACAGAATCTGAATCAGAGGACAGACATGTTCTATCTGCAGCCAGAGTGCTCCGTGTCCGCGGAGAGCCCCATCTGGTACACTGCCACTTCACTGGACCGCAACACTTTGGAAAATATGCTCGTACGGGTTCTTTTAGTAAAAGATATTTATGATAAAGACAATTACGAACTGGATGAAGACATAGATTAAAACAAACTTCCAAAAACTGTCAAGGCAACAAACAGCATTAGATATAGTCATGCTGCTAGACCTTTACTATGGAAATCATTTCCAGTTTACCCTTTGTTTTATGAGTTTTGTAGCAGTGTGTACCCTCACCCGGGTATTACCATGTAAATAGTTTGTGAGTGAAAGTCTCCATTATTCTGCGTAGTGGTTTTAGGATACATAACAAACACATTTCAGATTCTTTTTTTATTATTTATTTGATTAGGTATGTTTGTAACTTTTTACATTGCAAAATATGAATGAGAATGTGCCATCTGTAAGTTTTTTTTCCCCTTGTAGTAAGATACATCCATGTTGCACAACTCTGCTGTTGGAAGCTCCTTTGGAGGAGGCTCTTTTAATGGCTTCTTAAACAGGATGCTTGTGTATGGGTAGCACTACTAAAGTTTAGAACTTGCTGTGTCTTTCAGAATTTTTAAATGAATTGTAAACTAATAGGTTTTTTACTTTTTAGTTACTGAAGCCTTATAAGGTTATGTAGAGAGATTCCATCTTATGTACCAAAAATAGACAAAGGAGAATGCTGTCAATATTGGTGTACTGTAATGTGAATCTATTCTGGTGAAAACTTTTTTTTTGTTGCCCTTATTAAAACCTTAGTGTCCTTTCGTTATTTGTGACTCTCTCTCAATTGCCCCTACAAATAAAATATATATGTAAAAATAAATGAATATAAGCTTAGAGCATGTGGTCATCAAGACACGTATTTTGTAAAAAAGAAAACTAAAACCAAAAGCCTCTCAAAAAAAGAAAAAGGAAAAAAAGAAAAAGGAAAAAAAAGAGATGTCTGATGACAATGCTGCATAATCTCTTTTTCATCTTTGCTTTTCCAATCATAAATGCCAGTACCTCATATTAATGTAAATTTGCCCTTTGTAGCCTTATAGAAAGGGGTTCTATGCCATATTACGTGAAGTAATATGGTATGCTAAATTTTTTACTTCTGTTTGTCCTTGCATTGCTGTATTTAAATACAGTCAATACTTGACTATGGGTGGGAAGATTCTTTTAACCAATGCCTCCATTCAAAAGCCATATGAGATGTGAAGTTGCAACAAGTTGAAAGACCGTTTTTCTTGAAGAAAAATCCTTTCATTTGCTCTATATCCTTTTCTTGTGCTTACTTTACTTAAGTAGTCTGATTTCCAGATACATGTTTAACTGCTCAAGTTTTGTTACTTGATCTTTCTTAACTGATGCAAACAATATGGTGGTTCAAGCAATGGTTTAGCTATTGTACTGAAAAAAATGTAGTAGAATATTCTGCTCTAAAGTATGCATAAGCTTAAGTCTCTCCTAAATGGCATTAATTATCTGTTGAGAGGAATCATCTACTAAAGGAGAAACTTTCTATGTATATATATTACCACCTGAGGATTTATTTCTTTCAAGGGCTGCATGGCTTTTTCATTTTCGTTAGCTTAAAAGAATGCACATAAGGATGCATCTTTCTATATAGATAAATAAAGCTTCAGTTGCTTTGTTTTGTTAAACAAGTTTATTTAAATTTCTGCTATTCTGGTGTGTCTGTGAGTACGTATTGATGTTAGATATACCACTATTTCAAATGGAGATGGAAATGTACATGTTCAATTTTTCATTTCTTTCTGGTGGCATTACCCTTCCTGTGAAATCAAGAAATGCAACACAGCACCAGTGAGTAGATCACCAACAGCTTCAATGCACCTTTCCCTTTGTCAGTGAATACCTAAAAACTTAGTTCATTAACACTTGTTTTTTTTCAAGCAGCAGCTATAGAATATGCCCATGATACATAAAAGGGATGAAATCAGGAATTGTAGTCATTGTTCTGTTCTGGTCTATCCAGCTTTTTTAACACCTGACTTGACCATAAGTTAAATTTACATATGGGGATCATTACTAATTACCTGTGAAAAATGGAATTTGAAATATTTCATTTAAACATAACTTTTTAGTGTTTTGATAAGTAACTGTAAGGATCACTTGCAGCCCCTTCTCTGTAGTTCAGACGTCGATGACTTCAGCAGAGGCTTCAATTGCCCCCTGATTATAACAGTGTTTAATCACAAACACATTTTTGTAAAACTGCAAACCTTTAACATGAAGCTGAAAGTTAAGTATATGTGTTGAGTGTTTTGTCTCAAGCAAGAGTTTTAAATTCTTGTTCTCAAAATCAGGTTACAGCTATTTCTTAAATAGTAAGGTCAGTCTTTAGTATGGCATGTTGAACAATCTGTAGGCATTTTCAGCACCAGAAGGAAATAATTGAAGCTTCTTAAATTTTATCAGAAACCACATTATTGTTGTAAATTCTTTCAATTTTCTACCCAAGATTCATCTGCCATCAGTCAAAATATCCAAGTTGGGTTTTGAAATAGACATTTTTACAGATAGATCCATGTTGGAAATACAAAGACAGTTGTCAAGAAAATAACTTACTCCAGAAGATGGAGCTATTCCATCATCAGCAATAATGTTTTACGAGTGGTTCATGTGTTCAGACTGAGCGTTGTAAACTGCAGAGACATTGCAGTCAAGTCTGCATCATGGTTCGATGTATGCTTTTTATTCCTAAATTTGAATGGTGGTACAAAATGCAATACCTTAGTTCTGAAAAAATAAAGATATGCAATTTTATAATAATTAGGAGTTCAGGGCAAATCATTTTTTTTTTCCTTTGGCAGAACTGTCAGCAGCTGGAGGAGAATAAGGTTGATGTCAAGGAATTATATACTGTGCTGGACAAAATACGATGCTCTGTTCTACACAGGCACATAGCTTTCAGGTAGTGCTGTGTCTAAGAAACCTGCCCTCACTTACCTCCTTAAGAGGGTGTATAGTGGCACCCTGGCCACTGTTGAGGGCATGCCTGTGAGCTCTGGCAGAGATCACCTGAGAAATGCAGTGTGGGGACTACGCCACTGTCCACACACAGCCCGGCACTCCAGTGCTGGCGAGGTTTTCATAACTTGTCCAGTCGTGCCAACATGTGCTCTGCATCTCCTTGCTGTCAGATCAAGTTTTGAACAATTCCCAGGTGAAGTAGTTGGCCTTAAGACACTAAGAAAGTTAGCAGCAATAAGAAAATTACATAGAAAATATAGTTCAGTGTGAGAAACGGTGAAAAATTTATGTAATTTTCAGAAAATAAATTTACATTGTTAGTCATTTTTTTTATCTGTGACTCTGTTCGGTCAATGAGAATAATGCAGCTTTTTGTAATTAGGGAATTAAGCATAAATTACAACAGTTGATTTTTATTGAACAAAAGGTTGTGGTTGTGAAACAATTTCACTGTGTACAATATTAATCACCTTTAAAGTGCTCACAGTGGGACTCTACAGTGCAGCAAAATTTGTTTTCTTAGTATCTATGACTCTGCCTCATGAGAGGCTGTATAAATAGGTGGCGAAAACAGGAGAGGTGCTCCATAAACCTTACAGTCCCACAAGGAGGTGATGTGTGACATGGAAGAGAAAAAGGCATGAGTAGTCTAGGAACTCACCCCGTACCCATTTTTGCTGACCTTTTTTATTATAGAGGAGGGTTTTTTTTCTGTTCCACTTTCCCATTTTGTCTGTTACTGTTGGGAACAGCAGTTAAATATTTTAATTTCCATTTTTTTAAACATCCACTCTACAGTTCATTGCACTCATGTTGTGCATTATATAATACACCTTATGTGCAGGACTGAGTATGTTGCAGAGATGTAAGATGCTACTGAGATGTAAGAGGGTGTTTGGCCATCATAGGTGAAATGAGTCTCAGGATTATAATGCCAAAGATCAATGATGTTTTGGAAGCATTGACGTTTGAGCTACCCTTTGTTTAGGGTTAGAACTAAACCATAGGGTTTGGTGTGTCTCGTGAGGGTTGTGAGTGTGGCCTGCTGTCCCCAGGGTCTTGATTATGTGTGGCAATTTCCCATTTCTCAAGTGAGAAATAAAGCTTTCCTCTGGCAGCTTTTGAATTTGAAGTGTTGAAACTCAAAAGCCTCAGCACACAAGCCACAGCACTTGGGACCAGCCTGTGATGGCACACATGCTTTGAAACTCAGCCTGGTGTTTGTGACACAGGGAAACAGGACAAGAAAAGGTTGACTGTGTCCACTTTGAACAAGTAGCAGAGTTTAAAAGGTGCAGGTTTAATATGTGCTTTCTGATGAGGCCTTCTGAGCTTCTGACACCTGTTACAACTTCCCTCATAGCCTGGCTCAAAGCTTTTCAGCCAGCAATTCCTGTACCCGTGGTGGATGTGGAAAAGAGGTATGTATTTAAAAGGGTTTAGTCAAGTTTTATTTTCAGGAAATTGGTGTGTTGGTGTTTCCAAATACATGTATCTGGAAAATTGTTTCCTCACCCAAGAACTGGTTATCGTTATGGACTAAAGCTACTGATAGAGCAGTCATGCATGACACATTTGCAAGTGCATAATTTGAGTAGGGAAGGATGCAGTTAACTCTCTATATTGTGTCCCAGGTACTGGTGAGGTATTGCAGCACGTCTACTGATTGTTTCATGACATGTTTTTCTGTCTCCAGCGTGCTTTTTTCCCCCTCTTTATTTGTGGTTGGTTAGGTTTGGTTTGGTTTTGCTTGCTGTGTGAAATGAAAGAAGAAAATCTCTGAGGATAAGAGTTCATGTGAGAGATGGCTACTGGCAAGGAGCCATAAAGTAGCCCTCCTGTCTGTCATAGCTTGGAAGAGCTATGACATGAGTGCCCAGACTGCTGCTCCCCTCATGAAGCACGGTTTTACCTGGGCAAACAAGTGTCACTGCCAGTCCTGGAAACACTTCTGAGCAGAGCAATTTCTGCCGATGTTCATAAAAACCAAATAGAAAATCAGAAGATCAAACTCAACTTGATTGCTTACTCATCTACTTTTTCAAATTCCAGCAATGTGAGTATGAATGAGACATGAACATGATCTGAGTTTTGCTTTCTCTGAAATGTGGCATTTTCTGGAGAGGTGGCATGTGGCACTTGGTGAGGGCCATTTCTGGCTGCCACCCTGCCTTGGGGCAGGGGACAATGTCAACGCAGCAGCAGAACTGCTGTTTTCCTTCTTCATGTGAGAGCTGAAAGCTTCCTAGAACTGTTCCCCGAGTTTAAATCTTTACTTTATATTACCTGCCTTGGCCCAAATTACTGAGGGTTTGACAGAAGTGCAGGTGCTGAAAACGTGTCCCTCTGTCAGTGAGTGCCTACAGCTGTGCAGGAGGTGAAAGCTTTGGAAGGCAAAGCCCATGGATGCCAAGCAGGAGAGGCAGTAGTTTGGACTTGAGAGGTCTGGAAAGAACAAAACATTAAACCAGCTTCTTCTTTGAGTTATGCCTGTTCCTGGGTTTCAGTTTGTATATTTAAAAAAAAAAAAAAAAATTGTTTTGGTGGCTAGGTCTTCCCCCAAACAGGAGCAGGCTGCTTTGGTTTCTCTCAGAAGAACTCTTCAAGAGTGGGTCTTCTGCACAGTACAAGGAGAGTTAGGGGTATTAGCATCTTCTTCCTTTATTTATGTATTTGTTGATTTATTTATTGAAATAATTGTTCATGGTTAGCAGTTGCAGAAGAGGGAAGTGTTCAAAGCATTAGTGGGTTGTGTCACATACTATGTGCTTAGGTACTTGTGAGTACCTACTCTATTCTGGTTTTATACTAAAATTTGGATTCATAAAACATGAAACCTCTGTGTCCTTTTAGGGAAAGGAATGGGAACATCCCTGTTATCTGTGTAATTTAAACTGCTGACATTTCACTTGTGCCAAAACACTGGAAGTGCTTTACTGGTTTAAAATAGGAAAACTTATTTTATTTCTTAATGTATTAGCTGAGTAAGTTGTGAAGATTACTTCCAGTCATGAAAGTTATTTCTGCTTTCAGCATGCATTATACAAGGCAATATGTGTAGTATTTGCATTTCTAGTCTTTAATTAACATTTTTTATAATACCCTACTCAGAAGTGAAGAGAGAACTTTTCAGCTCAGGATAAAGCTGTGTCACTAAGATGAAGGGGATCACCATCATTGCAAAATCATCAGCCTCCGTACCTCTGGAAAAAAAATAATTCCAAAAATCTTCCCTCCTCATTATATCTTAAAATATTTTCTCTTTGTCTTTTCTCCAGACCTATATGTGACATCCACATTAGTATGTGACAACTCTATTGTGGTAATAAAAAGAATAAATACAGGAAGATTTATAATCTGATTTCTGTTAACTTAAGAAATAAAGCTTTTGTTTGTTTGTTTTTTTTCCTCTCTGATGAATTCTGGCTGTATCAGTGACCAACAGGGATTAAAGGTGAAAGCTGTAAAAGATAATAAATAAGAAAAGATAAGTTTGAAAGAGAACAGGAGGAAGAGCAGTCTTTGCCCCTAATGTCGGCTGACAGAACTGAAAAGGCCTTTGAATTCTCTACCACTGTGCCCAGACAGTTCAGGTTGGTTGGAGGATGGGAGCCAAGGCACCTAAGCAATGGACAGGCTTGTTCATATACATGTTCCTGTATCTTGAACAGCTCCTACTGAAGCAGTCATCTCTGAGGACCTTCAGGCAGAAAGTATTTCGTATAATAAAATTCCACCTCACCCTCAAGGGAGAACATTCTCATCTCTATTGTTGGTGGCTCGTCAAGATACAATGTGGTTTCTTCTTGAGCTTCAACTGGAGAGTCCCACAAAGTAAGGGGGGAAGGAGGTTCAAAGTAACTCCTCCCATCAACTACATCTCCAGAACCACAGGCCAGTGGTGAGTTAAGTCTCAGTATGTTGCCAGAACAAGAGAGAATCCTGTCAAATTCCAGGGATTAGCTCAGTTGGTTAGAGAATGGTGCTGATAATGCCGAGGTCATGTGCCTGGTCTCTGTATGGGCCGTTCACGTAAGAGCTGGACCCGATGATCCTTGTGGGTCCCTTCCAACTCAGAATATTCTGTGATTCTGGAATTCCTCGGCTCTGCAGTCAGTTAAACAAGGGACCAGGTTTGGTACTGCAGTTATTGAACTTGCTAAGGAGCTGAGCACAGCAAAGGTGTGAAAAGGATTTTCTGGGAGCAAGACTGAACAATTTGGACTGCTTGAGCTCAGTAGGGAGGAAGTGAACAGCAAGGGATGTTAGAACAAACTGCTGAGCAAAAGAAATAAAAATCAACAAGAGCAATGCCTCTCACATGCGTCTCTTATTTTGTTACTATGCAGAAATCCATTGGGATGGGATCTTGGAGAGGAGGAACGCTGCTGAGTCTTCTGTGTAAGGGTGGATGTATTTTTGCATCAGAATTTGCGCTGTCACAGAAATATTGTAGAGGTTCTTTTTTTTTTTAATGCAAGAAAGTGACGCTGATTGTTTGTTTAGTTTGATTGTTTGTTTGTTTTAAGCAAGTATTCTGCCTCCTCCTACTCCTTCAGCAGCATCCTGGGACAGATTTCTGCAGGGCAGGGAGAAGCAGGTGAGCAAAAAGAGCCTCAGGGAAACAAGATCATCTATGAGTTGTTTTGTGCTCTGCCTTCCCAAAGGCACAATTGTTACCAGCATGGGGAAGGAGGTTCTCAAGCTAAGGGGGAGTTGTGTCTTGCTGCTGTTGTCTTCTGAGATGAAAATTACTAGGAGGACGAAGATTTCTCAGTGCTGTTGTCATCCTACCGCCACCGTGTACTGGAGATGCATTAATGGGGGCTGCAGTTGGTCTGGTGGAGGAGGCTGGGGGCTGAGGTGCTGCTGATGCCAGATGTGCCTGTCCTGGGAAGCACCAGCCCAGTTTGGTGTTTGCTCTGGTGTTTGGCTGCTCCTGTTGCTTCTCACTAGCAGAGTAGTTCCCATGTCCTACTGGAAATGTCCCAGTCACAAGGGGTGAAGCAGTGGCAGCTGCACCAGTCATGGCTGAGAACTCCTGATCTTCATGCCTCTGGCAGAACCCTGCCAGCTCCCCAAACGCTGGTGGTCCTGGCAGACCCTAGGAGTGCATGGGAAAGACAGGGAATTTGGCATAACCTGTCTCATTTGAATGCAGCTCTAGAAGCTCTGCTACAAGCTGTTTTTGTGTGATTCTCAACTTCCCAGGCAGAATCAGCATTCAGCTTCCCAAACTGCACCTTTTGGAAAATGCAGGTACCGGGGAGAGTTCTAGGAAACCTTTAAGGGCTGGGGTTGCCTTTTCTTTGAAAAAGTTTTGAAGATGAGCATTTATCATTTCTAGTTCACGACAGTCACTGCTGAACTGTTGCTGGAGGAATCAATAGACCCAAACTTCCTGTTTCAGGAAGGTAACCAACACAGGAGTGAAGGCCTTTGAAACAGCTTTACTGGCTCTGGAAATGGAGACCATGACTACAGCAGGTCATGGTTTGGACTCTGTGAAAGGTCCTATCATTTTCTGTCTGTGGTTAAGAAAGGTGAAGAATTTCCAGGGTCAAAGGGAGGACTTAACCCAGGATGCCCAGCAAGGTACCTGGTAATTGGGTCCAATTCAAGAAAACCCAAAGTTTTCATCAGGACAATATTTCAACTTCTGAGAAAAACCTTGTTTAGGTATAGCAGGGAGATCAGGCACAGAAAACCAATCTTTTCACGCCATCATTTCCAGCCCATGAGCAACTGGGTTTGCATCCATCTCTGGGGTCCTCAGCATAGGAAAGGCATGGACCTGGTAAAGCAAGTCCAGAGGAGAACTACAAAGATGCTCAGGGCTGCTGGACCACTTTTCCTTTGAGGAAAGATGGAGCTGATGTTGTTCAGCGTGGAGAAGAGAAGGCTCTTAAGAAGTGCATAAGGGGGCTTAATAGAAAGATGGGAACAAACTATTTTAGTCATAGGACAAGGGTAATTTTTTAATTTAAGAGAGAGTAGATTCAGACTAGATATAAGGAAGACATTTTGTACGATGAGGGTGGTGAAACACTGGAACAGTTACCCAGAGAGGTAATGGATAGCTCATTGCTGAAAAGATTCACAGGTTAGGTGGGGCTATAAGCAACCAAACTATTCCATGATTCTGTGATTCTAAGTAGTTTCTCCCACTGGGATCACAACTGTTAGTGAATTCTAAGCACGTAAAACACGCCTGAGACAAATCAAACTTTTTCTTTTAACAAAAAATAGTGTTTTCAAACTAAGAATTTTGTGTAACAATTACATTTTCCCCAATGCCAAACAGTATTTCTTAAATACAAAAATGCTACGTCTTTTAGGCTTTTTAAGTTGTATCACCTGCTGAGAGGTCCTGACCCAGTGGTGGCTGCAGGAAAGGAGAGCAGTGACAGTGGCTTCCATGAGCTTTGTACATAGATCTGCAGGCATATTATGGTGATTCTATTTCTCAGTTACAGTAAGAATTAAATCAGGCTTTTTCCCTGTAAAAGGGAACATTAACACTGTTTGCTGTAGTCTCTACTACTGCCGTAGTCTCTGCCAGGTTTGACTTCCATATGTCTTGGGTTAGAAGTTTGTCTGTCATCCTCACAGAAGAAAGAATATATATCAGCAGGCAGGTAGCTTATATCATGCTACTCCATAATTTGTAGTAATTTTCATCACAATTTTTAGCTGTTCAGTGTTGTGAGTGCTGTAAAAGAATGTCAGTGGCAGTGCCAGCTGAATTAGCTGGTGATGCATGAGGGAAGGCAGACCACAGTGCGGCCATTGCATGTTTCTCCCTGAGGCAAAAAAGCATTAAAAGACAAATGATATATCAGAGCTTTTAGTAAAATATATGCGCTTCCAACAGAAGACAATGGTTTGAAGTTTTTTCCTTTTTTTTTTTAACAAATTTGGTGTTGCTGACAAGAGGAGAGCCTTTTTATGCCATTGTGTGAGGTGTCTGAGACGGTCACGTGGGCGCGTGCACAGCCAGGGCCCAACAAAGCCCATCACTGACACCACATACAATGAAAGCTTGGTGTAACCACATTTTTGTTAACTCTCTGAAAACTCAGGAACATGGACAATGCAGGTCCCAGAGAGTTTCATATTAAAGTGAAATGAGATACAAAAATTATGTAGTGCTGTTAGCAGGCAAAAGGTTTTAAGAAAAAAATCATTTAAGAATGATGGGGACAATAATTATCTCATTTCAATTCTGTTACTTTCCTGAACTTTATTTTCACCGCTGCTGGTTTCCAGGCACGTCAATGTACTATAATAAAGCAGGGCAAAGCAAAGCCAGTGTTAACCAGATAAACTCAAACAAAAATGTACAATTAAAAAGCAGTCAGAGAGTGGTGGGAATTTTACACTGTACGTTTTTCTTTCTAATTTGACAGACATGAGAGAAATGAAGTGAAGCAGCAGAGCACTGCAGGAGGCCTGGAGCCACCCCCAGCCACAGAGTGGGTACCTGGTGTGGAGGAGGACTGAACCAAGCAGCAATGATTCCATCACTGAATCCCTCAGCACGGAAGGAGAGGTGTCGGGACACCAAGTCCCCGTGGAGACCACTGAGTGCATAGGGATCACTCCACCTAATGCACACACCCAGCAGCCCAACAGAGCAGGTTACATTCATGAAACCAATAGATATTCTCTACATTTCTATTACATACTCATTACATTTCCTTAATACATCCATGTATGCTAACTATATCTGTGGAATTATTTGGATATGAGTAGAGGTCTCTTGAGGATCTTTGGTGGTTGTTTGGGAACATCCCATTCCCTAAATTTCCTTTTCATGGTTCCAGATCTTCTAATGAACTTTTTCTCCTTAAGAGTATCTCGAATATGTGGTCTGGTCATGATGCACTTTTCTTATCATTTTTTGCTTTGGCACACTATCTTTGTTTTCAAAACTAAGTCATACATATTAATCACTGATATAGGTAAATAAAGAAGCTCTAACTGGCACAGGACTCATTAGTCACAGATGTAGGGAGTTAATACAAAGCCACATTAATCTCTGGCATTTGTACTAAACACAATATGGTGCAAAAATAAGCATTAACCACGGATATAGGGATCAAACACTATTGTGCTAAAGTTAAAAGGGTTTTCCAACATCTTCCCCCACTGCTGCATAGAAAAAGAGAAATCTCCTTTTTAAAGAAATATAATTTGTTTGGTACCACTATCATGGAGGGTTGTTAGAGGATTATTTCTGTGTTGATAGCCAGATCTCATCTGGTTGTTGTCATAGCCCAAATGAGCTTGAGTTTCCTGAGCTGGCCTCACTGTGGCTTTTCTGTATGGCTGTGAGCAAACAAAATCAAAACCAGAAAACCAAAGTAACAAAATTCCCCTTAGTCACCTGGCTGCTACAGAGTATGAGGAGGTTGGATAGTACCTCTCTGTAAGTGCTGGAAATGATCATTTAACTACTTAACTACTAATTTTGCTGAATAAATGCTGATTCAGTGATAAAATAGCACCAGGGGCAAATGGATTCTGGAAGAAAGAGCAGATCTGTGTGGTAGCCAGCAAAAGGGTCTGGGTTTGGTGGGCAGGTTCCTTTCCCATGGGAAGAGAACCTGTGATAGCAGGAATGGTCACATTGATTCCCAAAGGGGCCCTATTCATGTGTTACCCTCTACAAGCTCCATGGCCCAGGTGTGAGCAAAGGGGGACAGCAGCTGACCAGCCAAAGGGACTGGATCCAGGCAGGAGGAGAGCTGAGATGGAAGAGGACTGTGAAAAATATGCAAAGGCAGCATATCATCAGCCATGCTGGAAGATTAAAAGAGATCCAGTATAAGACAGTCCTGAAAAATGAACTTTAGAAAACATAATGAAAAATATGTTAAACAATGTGAAAAAAAGAAGTTCCTGGCAGGATAAGCAGTCTCTGCAACATGAGCAGAGAAGGTTTTGTTTAAATTTGAAAACCTGAGCAATGTCCCCCATGGGAAATGTAAAATACTTTGGACTGTGGGATGTGTCGTGGTTTTTCTGCGGAAGGGAGTTTGTACACAACATTTTTTTAAGGGCTATGAGAGATTTGGGGAAAGCCTGAGCCTGCCTTGCTTTTGCCAAGTGAGAAAGAGGCCACTAGGACAGACTGTCTCTTCATCAGAGAAGAAAACACGAGCAATTGAGAGGGGAGCAATAGGCCGTGAAGTAGGGTTTTAAAATGAAGAAACTGAGGTGCTGTGATTCAGATTGATTGGGATTTCTTTCCCTCGGGAAAGGGAAATGCCATTGGGTAGACACTGGCCATCACTGAGCACCTGAATTTCAGCAAAGCTGGAGAAGATTTGGTTCAGAAGATGAGTTAAATTGGCTGAGCCAGAGGTGTAGCTCAGAAAGTGCAGATGGATGTCCAGAAGCAGGGTACGAGGGCAGGGGGATGTTTGCTGCCTCACCACTGTGCCACACCCTTTACTCAGCCCACAGCTTTCATTCAGACCTGCTGCTGTAAGGCTATGCCAAATATGCTAAATAAAAAAATCAAGACAAAATCCCCAGCCCTGAGGCACCAGGAAAACTCTGCCCACAGTGCCCCAAGCCAGCCCTGTCTCCAGCAGGTTTGCCATGGAGAGGTGGGTGGCAGAGCCCACAGCAAAACAGTGTGGACACGACAGGTTATGATAACTAAGTGAAAATAGCAAAGAAGCAGAAATGTCCGAGCCAAACCTCAGGCTGGGATCTCTTTTGAGCTTGGGCTTCCTCACCGTATTTCCATCCGGAAGCTCTTGGTGCAACACAAGGCAAACAGGCTGTGGCACCGGTCCTGTGGGCTGGAGATGAAAGCCTCCTTCCCCGTCCCTCAGCAGGGACAGCTGCCTGCCCTGCAGTGCCAGCAGCAGCCTCCCTGCCCCTCTGCCCTCCCAGGAGCCCTTGGCACCACCCTGCCCATGGTTCACGTCTAGCTAAACTTTTTTCCCAGCTTCCGACAGCACCTCGCTATCTTTTATTTTCACATTGGTTTGATATGCAGATCTCTTGAAAGATAGCAAAGAGAAAGAGCTAAACCAAGAAAGATCTGTTTGAGTTGTTCATATACTCAATAAAGACATGAAAACTATCGTCATCTTGTTACCAGCATATCACCTGTAACAAAATCGACCCACGAAGGTCCATTTTTGCTTTCTTTTATCTTGATTTGTTTCCTAAGCAATACATTAATGCTGCATTGCCTATTACAAACCTAGACAGAAAGATCTAATCAGTAACCTTCAACCTTTTGATATTTATCCTCGTCATATTTTACCTGTGTGCCAAGCAAAAAAAAAAAACTACTAAACAGTGATAGTGCCTAAAGCATGAAGCTGATACTGTATTAAATCAGGTTGTCTTCAGTGGTGTTCTGTAGTTCTGCGAAAGAAAGTTCTTGCCCACTGGTTTAGCTGGTCACTATATTTTAAACACATCAGGACATTTTCTTTGGAAGATGGAGATTTCTATCGAGCGGCGTTGGCCAGACTCCAGATTTCTTCTATTCATTGAGAGCTCTAACAGCACTGAACACATAGCTGTGAGTGTGAAAGCAATGTTCACCCCTGCATTTTTGTTTCTGTTCAGTCCTCTTGTCCTTTTAGACAGCATAATAGAAGTGCTGCGGTAAGCAGGGTCAAGTAGGATATGCCAGTGAGAAATGTTAAAATGAGACTATAGGCTGCGATTATGGGCTCTAATGTGTGATGAATCCTTTTTAATCACATGATATGAACTAATGTCACCATTTATTATAAAACAACAAAGTGTTCAGCTACAGGAGGAATAGAATGGATGACAACTGCATTTTTCAATGTTTTGTTTAAGCAAGTACTGTGTGATCTTTTTAGATAACTAGGAAAAACTGAAGTTAGAGTATGTGCAAGTATTTCCAGATGGTTTTGGTTAGAACAAATGTCTTTTCAGGACATGAAGATTTATCCCCTGGAAAGGGTATATACAGTCAGTATCCATCTGCATCTCTAAGCTCAAGTGAAAACTAAACTTGGTTATTATGCTAAAAAATTTTAAGAAGTTAATTCAAGATGTGTTTTTAAAAATGTAAATACAAAAGTTAACTGCAGTTCCATTCTAAAATTATTTCTAATGGTTATTTGAATATAATTTTCTTAAGCGATAGACTTTGTTTCATGCCAAAATGTCAGAGGAAAAGCCTGAAAATACTGTCTATTTTGACATATCTTCAACTGTCCATCCAGTATTCTAGGTACATATATTACAAAATATTTCTGGTGTTCAAGACAGTCAAAAAGAAGTGTACCTGAAGAGAACATGGTGAGGCATTCCAGGGCCTTATCATCCCTCCGAAATCATGGTTACATGGTTACCAAAGTGGAGGCCAGTTTGCCCAGCCACCCCAGATCTTTTGCTCCAGATCACAGAGCTGATTTGCTGAATGTAATCCTGCTTTGCATGACTAATTCAGTTCATTTCTTACCTAGTTTAATTCAGAGGACTAGGAAAGTTCAGTAGCTCCTGGCAGGGGGTAGTGGGAGTATCAGTGGGAAGCACTCATTTAACTCAAATACCCAGCAGCCAGGTAAGCTTATTTGATAATAAAATTGGAGGCAGAATCTCTCTGGACGGCCTTTTAAACTCTTTGGAAGTCCTGACTGGAAGCACAAAAGCATTGCTATAATTTCCTCTGCTTTCTGCCACCCCAAACCACTCTGTCATGCCTCCCCTCTGCACTGCACAGCCCTGATTCCTCAGCTTTCTGGAGCAGGAATCTGCACTGCTCATCTCCTCACTCTGCTCCCTAATAATCAGAATTCAACTGAATGTTGCTGTAAAGCTACTGATTGTTCCTAAGACTGGCCTCCCATGACCCTGTGTATCACTGGAACCTAAGCACCAGGACATTATTGGTTTCACAGGTTTAAAGTGCATGGATTAAGACAAAAAGTGGCAAAAAAAAAATCTTTGTGACTTGTGCTGTAAAATAGTTTTGTAAGAAATGGTTTAGAAGTATATGAACCAGGAGATGTAAATTTGGAAGAGGTGTACCATGGTGGAGTGTCTTATGGGGAGCAACACTGCAGTGACAAAGTACAAGAGTTCTTTCCATTTCCAGAGCTTCAGGTTAATAAATAAGAACATGTCACCATTCCTGCACTAACCCTTTCTTGCATGTGACTACATTTTTGGTTTTTGAAAGACAGCTCTGCCTACTCTTGTCTGGCTTTGTTGTTACAGGATCTTTGCTGATAGATGATATAAGCATTGTCAGAGATTGCTTCACAGCCTTTCACAGAGTTACAGAAAGGTTTGAAGTGACCTCCAGAGAACACCTCCTCCTTCAGCAGGGCCACAAAGAGCTGATTGCCAAAACCATGCCCAGATGACTTGAAAATCTCCACGTGATGGAAACCTCATAACCCCTCTCAGCAGCCTGTGTCAGTGCTCTATCACCCTCACAGTAAAAAAAAAAGTGTTTCCCAATGTTTGGAGAAAACCTCCTGTGTTTCAGTTTGTGTCTGATGCCTCTTTTGTCCCTGGGAAGACTCTGGCTTCATCTGCTTTGTACATTCCCTTATGGTATTCATATACATTGATAAAATCCCTCAGAGCCTTCTCCAGGCTGAGCAGTCCCAGCTGTCGCAGCCTTCCCTGCCAGAAGAGATGCTTCCAGCCCTTCATCATCTTTGTGGCCGCTTGTTGGACTTTCTCCAGTAACTCTACATCTCTCTCTTGTACTGGGGCACCCCGCACTGGACTCAGCACTCCAGGTGTGGCCTCAACGGGACTGAATGGAGGGAAAGGACCTGCTCTGCCCAGTGCAGCCCAGGACAACATCAGGTTTTCCTTCCTGAGAGGGCCCACTGCTGGCTCATGTTCAACCTGGTGTCTACCAGCATCACCAGGTCTTTTTCTCCCAAACTGCTTTCCAGCTGTCTGGTCCCCAGCGTATGTTGGTGCCTGGGGTTGTCCCTCCCCAGGTGCAGTACTTGGCACTTCTTTTTAACTTCATGAGGTCCTTGCTGGCCTATTTCTCCAGCCTGTCAAGGTTCCTCTGGATGGCAGAAAAACCAGTGGTTTACCAGCCACTTCTCTCAGTTTGGTGTAATCTGCAAACCTGAGAGTACACTCTGCTCCACCATCCAGATCATTAATGGAAATGTTAAGAAGATATGCCCTGCTGTTGTTCTCTGGGTTACACCACTAATCACACCACTAGTTATTTGCCTCCAACTAGATTTTTCTCCCACTGGTCACTGCCCTCTGGGTCCAGCCAGAGCAGTTCAGGCAATTTTCAATGCACCTCACTGTCTGCAGATCCAGGCAGTGTCAGAAACCCTCCTGAAGTCTAGGTAGGCAACATCCACTGCTCCGTGCCCCTCTGTAGAAATGCATTTCCACATCCAAATAAATATTTCTAAATAAGGAAAAGGGTTTCAGTGACACTCCTGACTTTTATGGAAAAGCACCAGAACTTTCCATCTTTCTCTCACTGTGGTTGGCCCAGTGCCAACACAGGAGCACTTGTTGGACTTTCTAGTTGTTCTTCAAAACCATTACCTGTTTCCAGCTTGCCAATGGACCCCTCCTGGATCGTTAGGCAGATAAGGGAGAGCACAAAGCCTCTCGAGGCTTTTCAGAGTGTCTTAGCTGGTGCAAAGAATTTCTTTGCACCATGTGCAGCTTTTCTTTCATTTCTGTATTGTTTATTATTTTCTATTTTTATTAAAACCTTTTTGCTTTTCTAAACACTTCTGATCAGCTATCTCACAATTATTTTTAAGCCTTTCTGAAGAGTGCGGGACAGCCTCAGATTGATGCATCTACACGTCTTATCCCATTCTGGATGTGTGTAATTCTGTATTACCCCTCCTAACAATTTCATCATAGAAGTTTGTCAAATGGTCAAACACAACTTCCCCTTGAAGTTATGATCTTTTTGTTGCAGCAGACAAGGTGGGCAGACATCCTCAGGAAAAGTTTTCTTTTTTCTTGCTTACATGCTTCTGCTGACTCTTGCTATTCCAAGCCTGTTGAAGAGCTATAAATAAACCAAATCAAACCAGAGTATAACTGGGTGTTCTGCAGCACTGTCTTTCTTGTCAAGTGAAGCATAAGGCTGACAAAGTAATTATGAGTAACACAGCTGCACCTCAGCATCCTCTCGCATTCAAGCTTTACAAATGCACATTAAGAGAATTATAAAGTTGAGGCTTTTCTAATATGAGAAATCAGGACAAAACAGGAGAGTGAAAAGGAAAAAAAAAAAAGCAGTAATTCTGCAGTGAAAGACAATCAATTACTCAGCTCAGGTTGGACAGGGAGTCAGCAGCAAAGCTGGAGCTTTGCTCCTGCAAACCTGTGTCTGACCCTTTCTCTAGTTCCACAACCATAAAACCATTCTTTTGTTGCTTATATTGATGTTTTTATGTTGTTGATGTCTTTTATGTTGACTACAATCAAATACTTTTAAGAGTATATTTACAAAGTTTGCAACTAATTAACATTCATGTGTACCAGAATTCACAGAGGAAATCATTAATCAAGTTAGCACACAAAATCTCTGAAATCCAAGAGGACTTCTGTCTTCCCTGGAGACAGGAAAATGCAGACAGGATGTCTATGGTGAAACAGGAATTACAGAGAAGACGGACACAGATCTGGCTGCACATCAGAAAATTGGTAGCTCTGCAGCCAGGAAATATTATTCACACAGCAGCTATGTATCACTTGCCTTTTTCATACAGGTTTTTTCTTGATGGAAACCCCTTTCTACCATTATTTCATGAATATGTGGCAAGAGTATGGTGCATCATTCTGTGCTTGAGGGACAAGCCTGCAAAAAGCATGGGTGGAATGAAGAATGTGGCTGCTGATTGCTGTGCCCACAGTACTTTCTCTGCTTCATTGGTTTCTGCCTCCTTCACAGTGGTGACAGCAACTGGAGTTCAAAAGGTGGCTTCGGATCAGAAACATTTTCACACAACTCTGCTAGAAGGAAAGGGAAATTAAGGTCAACAAGGAAGGAATACTGCTGTGTGTTACCAGAAATCACGTCCACATTTTCCCATATCCTGGAGTTACATGATTTACTGCTGAACTGAGGACAATACTGCTACAACATTGCAATACAGTGCCCTATCCAAATGGTCAACATGGAAATTTTTTGGTGTTTGAAAACACAAAATTGGAAAGGCCTAAAGGAGCTAAAGGGAAGATCAGTCAAGGACAAAAAAAAAAAAAATTCCCTGAACAACTCAAAGTTCATTTAGAGTGGAACAACAGTTCAAGTGTCTTCCTGGCAGCAGACGTCCTGTATACAGACCATGAACAAAAAGATTGTGGTGTTGATGTTTAAGTAAATTAGTTCCAAATGCCAGGACAGCCTGTGCTAATTGCCCTACTGATGTTGTTTGCTTTGTCTCTAGCAGTTTTAGACATTTATTTCGCAACCTGCCTGAGGCCAATGTAGTAAACACAATAGTGTTAAATGAGATTTAGGTATGAAAATGATAAAATGGTACAACATCCTACTTTTTATCTCATTTGAATATTTTTTTATTTTCTCCAAAAGTAAAGCTGTAAGAAACAGCTTCCTTTCTGGGCAGTAGCCACGACATAACTTCCAAACCTCATGTGCTGGCATCCAACTTGTCATCTGTTCTGTCTTTACATTTCTCATCATTGCATCTTTTCAGTGTCTTTGCATCTCTGGTCTTTGCGTTATTCATCCTTGCATCCCTCAGCCTCCCTTGGTGTTCTAGTTTAAGATCAGCCTGTAGCTGCAGCACATCAGTCAGAGCTGTGCAGCATCTACTGCTAGTTTGTTCTGGGTCAAAGCATCTCCAATCCCCTCTATGTGGCACAGCATCAAAGGAAACATATTTTACCATCTGAATCCAATGCCAAAGTAACTTCCCAACAAGTTACTAAAACATTTCAGCTCTCTCTTTATGTTAACCATTTTCCCTCTAGTGTTCTGTCAAAGCTGAAAGTTGCTGTCTACAGGGAACAGCAATTTGATGACGCTGAAGTCTCCTTCAACAGACCAGAAGTGTCCTCTTCCATCCACACCAGTTTAGAGTACTTCCTCTCAAGTGCCAGCATAAGGGAGGAGAATGAGTGAGGACTGAGTGTTGTTGCACTTTCAGTGCTTGACCTCATCACTAGCACTGTCAACAAGTTGTCAACATCTGCACAGGACTGGGGAGACAAACAGCTGGGCACCATTTCTGTTGCTGCAGGCTAGACAGAGTCACCTCCCCAGCCCAGAGGTGCCAGTCCCCCAGTGCCATCCTGTCCAAGGTCTAGTTCTTGTCCAAGGCTACTCCAAAGCACTTGTTCTCCACTATCTGAGATCCTCCAAAAACAGATGACCGCTTGCAATTGTTTTCTGAAACCAACCGTAAGAAGATATTTCCCACTGAAACATTCTGGGGCAGTGTTAATGGGATCTAAAAGACAGGCTAAGAATGCAGAATCAATTAAACGTTAGAAAAATAGTTGTCTTGATCTTGCAATACATTTACAGCAGTAACCCCCAAGACATGACCATAAGCTCCTTTTGCCTGCGCTAGTTGTCCCAGTTTCAAGAAGCCATTGTGCTTGGATTTTATGCCAGACATAGGGTTTCTCAAAAATAAGACCTCCCTTCTTGACAGATCCCACAAAATGCAGTCTTTCAAAATGTGAGACGTTTCTTGCTGTTTTCTGGTGCATGAAACATCAGTTAACACAGATAACCAGTAACATACTGAGTTTCCTTCTCAGGATGGACAAAAGGAGCCTGGAGAAGCACAAGTTTGCCTCTCAGCTCCTTTTGCCATGTGGCACCATCCCCCTTAGCCACATTTTGGTGCTTTGTTACACTGAACATCCATTGCTCATGGCAGGTCTTCAAATTCTTTGTCAGTTTGGGTCTTCTCTCTAAAATTACCTTGACTTACGTCTTAGGGACTTGACACATAATTCATACGAAAGATGACTATGTTCATTGTCATGGAATGATATGGCACGCTTCAAGATGTCTTTAGCTAGTTAGTGGAGCTATAGACACATGGCAGACATTTTTAGAGCTGTAGTAAGGGATGAAGTGATATACAGAATCAGCAGTGTTATGATTAGAAATAAATATCTTTTCACAGGCTGTTTTCTGCAAGACTTGTATTTTGCCCATCATATTCAATTTGCTAAATCACATCTGCTTAATTTGAAATATTATTGTATGTTTGTATATAAAAGAAAGCTTATACTAATTACCATAGTCCATTCTTAGAAGTTCAGCGTCCTTTGCCATGACTGAGAGCATCTCTGTACAACATAAAGCTTCCCATCTACAGACGTGAAAGCACTTCTTACAGCAGATGAATATCATCAAAACCTTTTGCAGATGGAGTGAGGGAGGTACTGGGCAGTGACAGGACTTCCTCAAGGTTAACATGAAGGCATTGCTAAGAGAAGTGAGGCTTCATAGCTGTTGGATTAACACTGAGCACAAAGCACTAAAATAGTAGGGAATCATCTTGGAGGAAAGTCAGTATAAAAGTAAGGTACTACACTTGGGGCAGTGAGCACCAAAGCTTGCCTGCAGTGTGAATCTAGTCTTGGCAGGAGGTCATTTTTAGAAAAGGTTAATCCAGCCAGAGCAGTAGCCTTCAGAAACCTTGGGCTGACATACACCAATGGTTTGTAATTCCCCGCCATAGGATATGAACTCAGACATACAGGAAAATATTCAGTCAAGTCAACAATCAGTTGGATTTTTGATACTCAGAATGTGCTTGTCTGGCTTTGTATCCTGTACTTTGCAGTCTTTCTTTAAACAGAGCAGCTGAGCTTGCAGGAGAAAGGGACATGAAGCTGATTGTTCCTGGGCCCACTTCACTGTGTCACTCACACCTGTCTCTGAGCAGCACTGATAACACAGCGCTCCACACAGAAGGGAAAATAGCTGCTCAGTGACCACTCTATGTTTTATATTTATAACCCTTTAGCTCTCCTCTTTGGGGTTATCCGTGTTTGATGCACACAAAAGGACAGCTGATAAATTGCACTTTGGCACTAATTGCCAGAATTTAATTTCTTACATGTAAAAATTGGGCATCTTAGCCTGGAAAGCAGAGCTTGAAAAATTCCAGTGACCACTAGTGGCCAAAAGACCATCCCACTAGCCAAATGCTGGATGGAGGGCTCTCTCTGCAATATTAAAGAATAATAAAATCTTGGTGAGGAGAGTGGCTGGAATCCCCTGTAGGAAAAAGTTTTCATGCTTTGCCAGTAGCTGAAAACAGTTAAATATAAGCATGTTCTCTGTGCATATCACAGACAGTAATTTGTTATTTTTCTGGTACAAAATGTTTGCAAGTCAAGCATGGATGTATTCTGTAAGTCTGCCCCTTTTGGTCCACAGAGGCAGTAAGATACCCACTGATCTGTTCCATGATGAGTGAGGGGAAAATGCAGAAAGACCCAGCACAGTTAGAAGAAAATCTGGCCAGAGACACTGTGGAACAGGGGCTCAGTGCAGCAGGGCTCCTACTGCAGGCAGATAAGCATACTGAAGTGAGCAGATTCCAGTGTATGGAGAGGTGTCAACACTGTTGACTGCAGCAGAATGCAGAGATGGCTCAGAGAATTAAATAAAATAACCTAAAGACCAGAACCAGAACAACAGTCAGGACTCAATTCAAGGACTCAGTGTTTAATGAAAGTTTTCATTCAAGGAAAAAAAATTCTGAGCCATGAAGAAGGCAAAATATGCTTTCAGTCTGCCATGTCTGAATGATACTAGCCAATCTATCAGGAGAAAATATTTTTATTTTTACAGGCAAAGTGTTCTGTTTGTCTTTGGAATCTGTCCCAGAACCAAACAGCTTTCTATGTCTGGATCTCCTCATCACTTGTGTTTATCTGTGAGATACTTTATATTCATGGCACTGCTCCATTTTTCATGACTGGCCTTATAGAGTGGAACCCAAGCACCTTTCAAGTTTACACCTTTTAAGACAGTTATCTTTCAAACTATATTTTAAGTGTGTCTCAAGAAATTGCCCATGCAATTTTGCTTAAAATTATGCTAAGGGAAGGTTCACAGTAGCATTAAACTAAATCAATATGTAAGCACATTTACATGAGGACTAGTTCTAGAAAAAGGCTGAGTAGCACCTACCTCTGCATGAAACTGATGTCAGTTTTCTAAATAACTCATATTTTCCAGTTGATGAGCAGATTTAAAGCAGGGATTTAAGGAAGCTGGAGATAATTTAGAAGCAGAAATCGGCATTGACTTTCACTAGAAATGTGGAAGACTTACTAGCAATGTAAGCAGAGGTTAAGGAGAAAACAAAAGAGCTTTGGAAAGAAAGAAGACACAACATTTCAAAATCAGAATGGCTCCTGTGGGCCTGAAGAGTGTAAGTGGGAAGGAACAACAAATTCTGAACTGCAGTGGTTGAACTTCAAGGTACAGGATAATAGGCAAACAGCAGAACAGAATGGGTTGAGATGGAGTGAGGAAGAATAAGAAATTGGGCATGAGAGGACAGGAGACCATATGTGCAAATGGAGTTACTAGAAGGAGAGAGCAGAAGACAAAATACATTTTTGATGGCTGTTGAGTAGGGGAAGAAGAAATATAAGTTGGATAATGGGGAAGTTGGGCTGTATTCTGCACGGACTGGTAAGATCCTTCATGAGAAAAAGAAATCTGATGGAAGGATAGTTTGAGAAGTGAGTCAAAAGACTTATGGAAAGGGGAGATGTTTATCTGGAAGAATGAGGAGTTACAAAGAGCATCATAGGGTGTTGTAGCCAACAGTGACATTTTTTAGAGATGAACTGGGTATTGCAGCGACAGCAGGAGAAGGTGAGGAAGAGATGGACACATCACAAAATAGTGAGGATGAGCGTCAGGCAGAAAGGACAGAAACAGGAATGGCTATGGTGCCTACCAGCATAAACAGAGAAAGATGGGGATGTGGGACGAGCTCTGAGCTGTTAAGGTGAAGGTAGAAGAGCAGCAGGCAAGGGAAGAATTGTAAAGGGATGAGACAGCAGAGTATGTGTGGACAGGAAAGGGAGGAGGAAGAAGCACAGAGTTACAGCAAGAGTCAAAAAGAATAGCCTTGATAAGGTTTCTAAAGAAGTCTGTCAGTGTAACATTTTCAGCTGTTCTTGTGAAGCCAAGAGCCAGTGACCTCTGCCTCTGGAGGGACTGAGCAGGCTGGGAACATCTGTGGATGTGATGACGTGATCCTCTAAGGGCTCCTCAGCAGCCTCACCCAGAATCTCAGTCCAGCCCCAGGACTGGTTGCTTCTCTTAAATGAGCCTTTCTTTAATCTCTGAATACGTGACACAATATCATATTTTAGGAAAACCAAACCAGCAAAAGCAATTCTGCAATTAAAATGTTCCTTTGCAAATATAAAATTGGGGATTAATTTTACAACTTGTGGTTTGGTTAAATTTTAAATTGATTTGTTAGGGGCCAAGACTGAGAAATAAGTTTCCTTTGTCTGAACATTGTGGATGCTAAAGGCTTAGTTGAAAGGGAAAACTCTCAAATATCAGGGCAGCAGTAAGGCCTGTGAGAGAGATAAGTTTTCCCAAAACACTGGTCTGTGAAGAATTTAAACAATCTTTTGCACCTGGTGTTTTGCTCCAGACTTGTTTTCAAAATGTTTACAAAAGGTGTTGTTCTGAGTGTCCAATCATCTTTCTTCTCTCGTAACCATCTATAAAGGAATGTGTTTGTCTAATAAAGACAGAGAGATTTTGCCTTCTGAGATGGAGACTGTGTCATTACTTTTCTCCGCCGTCCCAAATCCTTGTAACGACAGAACATTACATTTAATAATGAATTCTTCAGCAATTATGTAGATCCCATAGCTATATCAGTGCTCCAGGGAGTGCCTACAAATTCCCTAACTGGAGATGAGGTACTTTGTACCAACAAAGCTGGACTCCAGTCCTTCTAGAAGTTGGTTCCAATCAATTTTCTACATCTTCCCTCTCTTCCTTAGTAGGGTTTTACTTTCTAATACTTAGCATGGTGGTTCAAACATCACCTTTTCACAATTCACCTCAGGCTTTTCACAAAGGCCTGATATTGAGCAGAAAGTCACTGCAGACAATACACCAATAATATACCAGCCTCCAGCATCTGGCTCGCAGGGCACTTGCAGTCTCATGCTTTCGAAACAAACCAACGCAGCACCAAACAAAACACATCAGTCTTTGCCCATGCTGTTCACAACACGTGTCTGGATCACCACCAGCAGGCTGTTCACTCCCTGCATTACAGCCTCCCCAGCAGGTTGTTCACTCCCTGCATTACAGCCTCCCCAGCAGGCTGTTCACTCCCTGCATTACAGCCTCCCCAGCAGGCTGTTCACTCCCTGCATTACAGCCTTCCCAGCAGGCTGTTCACTCCTTGCATCACAGCCTCCCCAGCAGGTTGTCCACTCCCTGCATTACAGCCTCCCCAACAGATTGTCCACTCCCTGCATTACAGCCTCCCCAGCAGGTTGTTCACTCCTTGCATTACAGCCTCCCTACTTCTGCGGGCATTTACCTGAGACCCACCATGGAGACTGCCCCAGCACGAGCAGTAAGTGGTCCCTCAGCCACACTGGCCTCTGTGGCTGGTTGAAATGTGGACAGGATTCCACATCTCATTCCAGGATGCCAAGGAGTAAAGACACTAAGGAAAAAAACTTTAGCAATGCTAAGGCGACAGCACTTATCACCCTGGGATCTTTTGCTCTCTTTATAGATCAAGGACACTGTGTTTGCCCAGTGGTGTCAGTGCCACTGCCAGCACCTGGAACCAGCACCAAGGCTAAAGAGTCCACAAACCCAGTCTTCAGAAGGCTCTGACATTTCATTAGGTGAACAACAAACTAACTCTGACCCCACAGCCAGCAGTATCAGAACCTTCCAGGATCTCTGGACAGCAAGAGGTCTCCTGGTTTCATTTGTTAATGGACTTCTACATAACTAGCAACTGCAGTCACTAAAAGTAGCCCCCCAAGCTTTATGGCATGTTGTCTCCGTCCCTGACAGTGGGGTCCTTTCCATTGAGGGGAATATTCCCAAAGTATCAACCCTCTTTAGTACACCTGGGTCATTGCCCAGCCAAGTTCTAAATATGTGGGACGATATTGTTGAGAACTCCCAAGAATCATCAGTACTTTAATTCTTGCCTAAATTCCAGGTTGTCACAGTAGCCATGCAGGAGAAAATATGCCAAGCCACCGACGTGCCAGAGGCTGGAATGCAGCTCAGTCCAAACTTGTCAGTGCAGTGAGGTCATTAACCTGACTGCAAGCAGCATTGCAAATTGCAAGAAAATATTGTCTGCATTGCAAAGATGAGACTAACCCTTGAGCAAGATTGTCTCAGGGTGCTGAAAAGTTAATAGTATTAAAAAAAAGGAGGCGTGAGCAAGTTGCTTGGACAGATCTGCTGGGCCACAGACACTGTGGTTGCAGCTCTAATCATACAAAAAGCATCACAAATAGCAACTTTTTAAACTCTGAGAAAAGCTAACTTCCTTTCTCTCTGCCATTGATAGTTGCCCTGAGATCCCTACTTATTTATAGACCATGCTGCTGTAGGAAACCCTATAAATATCTGGAGCGATAAGCACGCCCTTATTATTCTTAGAGTGGACAAGTAAGTAAAAATGGAAATCACCCTTGGCCTACTGGAACTTCTGCAGCCATATCCTCTGTCCCCACCCCATCAAGCTAAAAGCAGCATTGTCAGCTTGGGACTTGACCTCACCATCCTAGTCAGCTCTTTGGTCATACCTCAATCTCTGTATCTGATACGGTGACAGCTGGGTATCTGACCACCACACACAGTCAATGAACCCAACAGGAGATGCAGGACATTTGATAGACAATGCAGGAAAATGAACAATGCACCACATAGAAGATTATATTCTTCAAAGTGCAAAGATTATTGTTAGGAACAGCACAAATAAGTCCAAATCTGGCCCTAGCCATGACACAAAACATCTATATAAACTCAGTTTTCCACAGGAGTATTTGTTGCCTAGTTCTTCTAGCATATACTTTTGCAATGCTTTCACTTTATGCCAAAAAAAAAAAAAAAAAAAAAAGTTTATGCTTTTCTGGGCTCACTTCTTTTTGACCTCTTCTTGGTGCTGAAATTTTTTTAAAGGCCTGTTGCAAATCTACCTGTGAATGAATGAGAAATCTAACCCTGTTCCAGCAGAGAGCTCATGGCATATTCCTCTGAGTGCTCACTGTCCAGCTGCAGCTGCCCTAGGAATTATCATCTCAAGAAGGAAAATGAGGGAAAATTGCTTGATTTTATTTGAGCACCAGCAGCACCACACCTGGAGCACTGTGTCTGGTTTCACAGCCCTCAGCTCAAGGGAACGTGGAGAAACTGGAGAAGGCGCAGCAACTGTCAGTAAAGATGATCAGGGGCCTCAAGTCCCAAAGAGAGGTTTTAGGAGAGTGGTTTATGGTTTTTTTATTAGTTTTGGTGAAGGGAAGGCTGAGGGAGAGTGCAATAGGAGTGTAAAACTGGTTGTAAGGGAGTTACAAACACAAATAAAGCCTAACTCTTCTTCGTCGGGGCAGATGACGGTGTGAAAAGTGGCAAAAACATGAAGAAGCAAAAGGCATTTATGCAACTGTGATAGTAATTGCCTAAAACATTTAGCCCATGTGTTCCTCTAGTGGAATGTGAACAGACAATGATCTCCAAAAGCACTGTTCACTGCTGGCTGAAGGACAGTAGCTGTAGCAATGTCTGGTATCATAACATTTATAACTGAAAACCACACAAAATTCAGGCCTGAAACCAGAGAAAAATTATGTTACATCAACTCACTGAAAGCTGAATTAATACTTTCTGGATTTGATTTGGTTTACTCTTCACACTCCCTGACTACTTCTATTACTTTTGAGGTCTTCCATAAAAGCATTTCAACCCCTTTTGAATTAAAGGAATAACTCAAACGATTTAATTCAAATATTTCAGAATTGGTGAAACTATTTCTTTCTCTCTATTTTGTTATAATATTATTTCTAAGTGCACAAAAGAGTTAAGGCATAAACATCCCAGAATAAAAATTATGTCTGACAGCTACAATGTCACTTTGTAGCTAGAGGGAACATTCCTGCTGTCACTAAAATACCGTGGATGTAGCCAATTGAACAAAAATGGTACTGTCTAAACAAACTCAGCACACAATGGTTAGTTCCTAACTTCAGAAGTTCAGCAGACCAACTGTGCTCCAGACAATGCTGAGTTTGTTTAAAGTGTAATACATTTAGTTGTGCATGCTTATATATGAGTTATTGTAAAGTTGCTTCAGGCTAAATTCATTTCTGCTGCAACACCACCGAAATGAATGTACTTACAACAGAGATTAATTTGGCCCATTATGTACTAAACTTGCAGATCTTTCTTTCTTTCTTTAAAAAAGAACTATTCTTTTTGCAATTGATCTTATTCACTGCAGTCATTTAAACACAAAGAAAGTCTTATCTGTGTTACCCCGGTGTGGTGGAGTTATACTGGATTTACGTTGTTGCAACTGAGAGAATTCTTTCAGCTGAAAATAAAGACGGCTGCCCAAATTACATGCAGATCACTGCACTTCTCCTATACACCCAAAAACTTGTAATGCACATTTTGGTGTCATGCATGACTTGCTGCAGCAGCTGTAGGGAAAAGGAATTCCTGATACACAGAACTTTGTTGGAAAGTTAGGTGATGGCTTTAGCTGTAAGAGATTTCAACGTCTAAGCAAATACATTTAAGCATTTCCATTATGCATGGATAGCAAGCAGTCCATGCTCCCTCCAACCTATGGGGCAGCAATGGAATTATTTTGCCATTGGGATCATCTACAGAGATGGCAGTTCAACATTCTGGGTACGAGAACTGGGTTTGAACTCAAGGATGGAGGAATCAGATTCAAAATATCTAAATGTCTAAAATATCAAAATGTCTAAAACAAAACTACAAATGAAATTACTGAGGCATTTTATGGTCTTATCTTACACAGAAAGACGAGAATTTCTTCCTAGTCTTAAGGAAGTTCTGAACCTGAATTAAGCCCCACAGCTGGAATGAGTCAGGAGCAACCTGTGCTGCCAGGCTGCTTGGAAGGACTGATGCTGCCTGCTGCAAGAGGATGGCACGGAGGCAGCCCAAAGGCAGGCACTTGCAGCTCCACCGACAGCCACAGATATGCTGAAAAGAGGCTCCACTCCTGTAAACAATAAAGAGCAGAGATTTTAAAAATACATCCTGAAAGTTAGACACAGAATTCTCATGTAGGCCACAGTAAGAGGCTGGTGCAGACTGCATCCCCCTCCACGCTGCAAAATCCCAAAACACTGCAGTCACTAGTACAGCCCCATTCACAGACAAATGTACATGCAGGCATTATTTTGTAGACTCCCAGCCAAGAATTTTGCTCTCAAAGCATTGGGCTGCAGCACTTAAATTGAGTACAGAGTTTAAAAGACTACAGGATGTAGAAAATCCAGAGAATCAGCCATGTGTGTTTCTGATATCCCTGCTAGGCTGGCTTTGCTGAAGGTTCTTCTCTCATAATGAAGACAATTCTTTCTTCTCAGAGTATCCATAGTCCAAACACAGTGAGTTTGTTTGGGCAAAACCTCCTTAGCTGCTTACTTCTGCATTTTGTGCAGAATTTATATAGCAAACCCCACTACATAAGACATGCAAAGCAAACAGTAGGTTCCTCTGTGGGGCAGGATAGTTCAACCATAATTATCCCTTAGTCTTTGCTCAGAAGACCACAACATTCCTGAAAGCCAAAATCTTTAGAAAGTTTAATCTTCTCAGACAGGGGAGTGAGATATATGATAGCTGATAACTGTTTGCTCTTCCCTTTTAGTTTTCATTAAATTGAGTATAGACATAGAATCTGTATTCTCACATGGAAAGTAAAGGTTTTATTTCACTTTACTCCATCAATTCACTGACTTTGGTGGATCCTATGCAAACACAAGAAAAATGTATCCCAATGGAAAATGTATTGTCCTTTTGAGAGTCTGAACTTGTGAAGCCCTTTCTATTTTAAAAAAATATTCCCTGGAAACAATAGGAACTCTTTAAAAAGCCATGTCTCATGCTGCTTAGGAATGCGAAGATCTGGACATTTTAATACATTTTATTATACTTTCACAGGACAAATAAATAAGGAGGGTGAAGAACTGCAAGTATTTGATTTTTTTTTTTTCCTCAGGAGGCAACATCTAAAATTATAGAGATCTGGCTGAAAAAAGGTTAGAGTTGGCTACATTAGTGATGCAAACACAGCCTGGGCAGTTCTTTGTGACCTTGGTGTCAGTCTGCTTATTGCCACTGTCCATGGCACCAGGAACCTCAACTACCATCTGTAGCCACTGGCATAAGTGCTGAGGACTGCCCTTAAAAACAAGGTATGGCAAAAGCCCACACATTGAATACCCTTCTCTAGGGACTAAAAATGGTTCTGACAGGCACTGTACTACCACTAGTGACTCACACGGACCACATACTGCACAAAAAAGAAAAGGAGGTAACTACCCACAAAGGACAGCATTTTGTTGCTATGTGCCACTAATCTCTCTTTAAAAATGAAAAGATCTTGCACAATGAAGAACAACTGGTGCAATCCAACTGTCCTGCTAAGGCATTAACAGTAATTAATGGCACCTGCAATTCTGGCATAGTATCACATACCTGCACATGCTAAAATGTGTACTTCCTCAAACACCCTGTTTTCCTGGACTACAACACTCTAAGAAAAACAGTCTTCCTAGATTGTCTTTATGAGAAGGCTCTCTTCAGGTTTGTGGGTTTGGATAAGCATCTGCTTACTCTATTGTCTGCTGAAAATAGACACAAAGACAACTAGACGTGATGTACCTCCAGTTGCCCAAAGTGATCAAAATGTCAGACCTATTAAGACCTCACTATCTGACATCTGTTTCCTTGAGAGGCAACGTGTATTGCCTTCATTGTCTTCATTCCTGTTCCAGCTACGGTGTGGGGAAACACTGATGAGGTTAAAGCCCGTTCTTAGTGCAGTCACAGTGAAAATGCTTGCTAAAGCCCAGCTGATTGTTCCTGTGCCAAATCCCTGGGAACAGCAGCAGCAGTACAAGGGTGTGTGGAATGCTCCTCATTTGGCTTTCAGCACAACTGTTCAGACATTTACTGGAGCAGGTTAGAGTTCCCCCAGTACACCCCTTTTCATTACTATCAGAATCTTCAGGGCGCTCTGACACAGCTGTGGATGAGGAGGGCACGCCTTTCACGCTTTCTCCAGAAGCTCACATGAAGCTACCTCGCTCAATGTGGCAGCAAAATGTACCCACACCATCACAAAGGCCTTCAGAGACCAAGAGGAGCAACATTTGTATCTCCTACTCCAGGCAGAAATTCTTTAGACAGTGGATGCGAGGTGACAGCAGTGTGGCTGTGTCCCAAGGGAGGGAGAGTCCATGACCAAGCTGTGTCTGCACTGTTGACACACTCAGCTCCCTTGGGAGCACTTCAAGCGACAAAACTGTGGAATATGCATCTAAATAGAAAGCTTGCCAGGTATATTTGTAGCAAAAAAGCGCTCTTAGTCAGAGGCGAGTTATCAGCTAGTATTACCATGCCGCTTTATGCACTTCCTTAGCTTATTACTGCTAAGCACCACCTTCGTACTACCCATATTACACACCTGATAGCTTGCTTTACCCCTGCCCAGTCATCAGAGATAGTGAACAGTCTGGTTTACCATATGGATACAGCATGTAAAGCAGAGACAGCACTGCCTGAGCACAGGGAGGCACCAAAAAATATGCTTGACTGTACTCCCGTGAGAGAGAAGCACTCAGTACTACAGGGCAGAAGCTATCTTGACCTGCCACGCCCATGTAAGTGCTGCAGATAAAACAAAGTTTTACAAAGCCTTCATACTTAAATGGAAGACAGTGTTGCCCACATTGCTGCTTTCCACAAGCAAAACTTCTCAGAAATTGGCCCTGGCCTCTTCATGGGACTATACAATGTTTAGACTGACTTGCCTTTAGTACATTGTACATTTTCAGTGCAGAATTGAGTTACACTTCTGCGTGCTAAACTGTGAACATTCCTATAAGGGGCAAATCAGCAAATTTCAAATGCAATGGACACCCCACATTATCCCCAGTAAGGACACACTTTCCCTGCACTAAAATCCTTCATGCATTTATAGGTAACAGTCTCATGGCACAGCAGCTGGATGGATAAATCAAAGTTAGTGAGTCAGCACTGGGGGGAAAGGTGGGAGTCCCTGCCAATGCCACACTGAACGAGATGAACAGTGACTCCTGTGTCAAAGCAGGAGGCAAGAGTGAAACCTGGATCTGGTGAAAGGCAGAAGGAGACCTCTCCCCGATGTCAAGGTAGTCAGCGTTTCACCTTTGCACATGCTCAAGTGAGTCTCGTGCCCATGTGTCTTCTGGACTGTGAATTTCCTTTGAAGCACTAGGAGTTCTGCACGAAGACAGTTTACAGCATCCAGTTTTTGAAGAGATGTAATTCAGTGAGCCCGTCACATGATGAGGGGAAGCAGCAGTGTAAGTGAATAAAGGGAGGGAGCTAACTGTTCTGTCACATTAGTATTTTAAAAGACCATCTACAACAACCACAAAAATTTAATCTAGAAGAGACAATTCTGTGGTACAAAAAGTTTATTTAGTCACAATTTTGTAAACATATGAGGTAAATTAACGTTTACATCAACTTGCTTCTTACAGAATTTAATATACAAGGCACTTCTCTGAAGACAGTACTTTTAACTGTTTGCTGGTTTTATTGTTACTACAAGTTCCTGACTGCCCAGAAAACTTGCTATGTTTTTTGTCAGATTCTGTCATGTAAAAGACAACATCCAGAAAGCAACAAGAAAGTTCTGAGTAAGCTTTCTTATGCTTTAGAACCCTTTAACTGTGAGAAACAGTGGCAATGCAAATAGCAATGTACTCTCCACCTTAAAATATGCTCACACATCTTGCATAACTCTTCAAGAACTGAAAACTCTAGAATTAGATTGCCATCTTACAGCAAACTTAAAATGCAAATCTACAATTTCTTTATCACATCAGTGTTTTTAGTTTATGCAAATAGTCCCATTGCTTTTTATGGTCTTATTTGCAAAAGTTAAAATAACTTGCATGAAATTGTATTTGCAGGCTCAGAACCATATTTTTGCCTAGAAAGCAAAACATTTATTTTTTGTAAAATCTTTTACAGTGTAACACTGCAGTGTTTATTCACAAGTACTTTGTTTGGAATTTTAAACCAGGCTGTAAATTTAGCTCATAAAGGACATATGTCACAGCTAATTTTTGTCATTGAAGCTCTAAACACACAGGAAGGCATATGAACAACAGTGAACCTTAGTTTATTTGGCAATAATTGAGTTCATGATGAAAAATATTTTTTCCATGGTGTGCTCCCTATATATCCAACACCCATATTTTAATTATACAGAGAAAGCTGATACTATGCATCAGTGATCAGGTTAAATTTAATGGTACTGCCTTATGTCTGAAGAGTTCCTGTGTTATAGTAAGACATTTCTCTCATGTTTAACACATTGGCAGAGTCATTCTTTTACTTCTTATACAAATGTAAACTTAGAAAGCAGTTTATTTCATCCAAATGTGCAATCTGAAATCAAAAACTGAATGTAAACTTCAGAAAATCGAAATTACAAGAGCACACTTTTCACAAGAAAAATCAAAGTAAAACATTTGGAATTAAAAAAAAAATCCAGCCTGTTCAAATCCATGGTGTTAGTGTCTGTATAAAATAAAAAGACCTGGAGGTTCAACATTCTGCTTCTGCAGACTGCTGTCACCCACATGAACTCAGCAGAATACAATAGTTTGTAGCAGCTGAGGAGCTGGTCCCATGCCTAACCAAAAAAGGACCTAAATAGTGATCTGGTTTTTAAAGCTTGCTTTTATCATTTTACTGATCCTACACTTATGTATTCATACCAGAAAATAATTAAGAGCTGCAAAATGTCAGACATTTAGTTAGCTCTAAGTGCCTTGTTGAACAACAAATATACTGCAAAAAGAGTAGTACATCATACACCTGGTAACTTGTTCAAAGAGTATCTTTTTTCAGTTTTCTTTTCCATAGTTTACCTCAGCATATTTTTTAACTTCAAGTAAGAGAGAGAACAAGTTTTCCCACAATTATCCTACTCAAAGAGCAAAAAATTAGTAGGTTTTTTTTTCAGTCTGCTTAATACCATGATCCTGTTCTGACTTCTGCTTTTGTGATAACTTGCCTACAGGTTTCATCTTAGCTGTGCACCTGAGGCCTTTCAGAATTGTGGATTGAACAGCCACATGACCGGGCTAAATCAGGGTATCAGTTGCTACCTGTTCCCATGAAACTTTGTAATTAAGTGATGTGAAAAAGTCAACTACTTAGAAATTAGCAGATAATTTTTGCCAATAGATTCTGTTCTGCAAGACAGTGGGTGTTTGTACGTATTTTCTAGAACTGCAGAATTCTGCACAGAATTGGGCACTTGACTCACAGGATGTTGAATTCATTGATCGTTCGTGAGTAAAGATTAAAGTCCTCAAAATCGGCCACACCAGTAGGATTTTTCTTTCAACAAATCTGAATCCAGATGTGATGCAGCAACTACAAGCAGTTGTAAGCACTAAGGAGGAGTTCTGCCAAAACAGTTACCTGGGCTTAAATGAAGAAACAGTTACTGGACTCCAAATGAAACTGTAGGCAATGAAGAGGCTTGACGCTGCATAGTTACGTGATGGAACTTAAGCTGATCTTAAAAGCGCAACCTGTGAGTTGTAGCTTTGCTTTCTCAGACCAGGACTGCCTGGATGCAGAGGCTGCTCTCTCAGACTTCTCTTAGGGGTTGCAATAGAGTTACATTTCTCCCCCCGAGCTTCACCTAACAGGAAAAATCATCTTTTAGAGCTTTCCAGTAGTTACTCTGGCTGAAAACATCATATATTCCGCAAAAGCATCTGAACTTTCTGCAGGTCTAACCACACACATTAACTTGAAAAGGTCAGCCTAGATCTCAGTTGATCCTAAGTTAAATCTATCTCTCTTACTATTTTTTATATACAATATGGATGCAATCCTGCAGGACACACTCTGAGGGTAGTATTAAAGTAAGGGCTGCAAGATGCAGAGCCCCATCAAACAACAGCAGTTTTGCTCTCAGGAAGTGATATAAAAAAAGCACACATTCCAGGTGGTCTCGTTTATATAAATACACTCCAGAAAGACTTTGACTTCATTCTTCAGAAGCATAGAACAAAGGAAAATGTAGCCCATAAACTCTGATGTACTAAAATACAGAGATGAATATATTGCATTATTTCAGCAATGTAGTTAACTGGCACTTATCAAAACTTACAAAACTGTTACTATAGATGCTAGTAAATATAAAAATTTTGAATCTTAATCTCTGCCTTTGTTTACATCTAGGCAACTTCATCAACTTTAGTCTATGTTCAGCATAGTTGCATGGATACGACAGAAAGCAGAACTTGGCTTTTAGTTTTCTTGCAGAAGGGGGTTTTATGGCTTATAACACAGAAAATCCATGAGAGCATGCCAGAAGCTGAAAACCTAACAATAAATATCTTTATTGTACTACTACACATCAACTTTTAATGCAGTGGCTGCCCTTAAGATCCATGGCAGCAGAAGGACTTCTCCTCACCTGGTTCAACACAAGCAGGACAAGGAAGTCATGAGACAACATGCCGAAAGGTTGCAGAACAGTGCTTCTGATCATGAGAAGCTCTTTGTGACTACTCAGAAAACAGTAAAAATGCTTAATCTTGAGTGGTGGGAATATATTTTGACTGTTAAATAAAATAAGCACACTCAGGAAAACATATAACAGCAGAAATAACTGGTAATGTTAACTGTTTGCTACAGGTTGACCCTGCTTTGCCTGAGTAAGGGCTGCACTGCCAGGCCTAACACCTTGAAGATGCAAAGGGCTATCCCAGTGTGTTTGATTGCTCTTTTCCAGTTACAGTACTTTCGATTTATAGCAGCAACAGGACTGACTCCAAGCTTTAGTTCTTTTGGATTTTGCTTAGAACAGAAGCTGGGCCTAATTCTGTATTCCTTTTGTACCGAAACTCTCCTGAGCCTATTCAGGCATGCAGAATTCTAACGTCTTGTTAAGGAGGGAATAAAGGACAGAGCCTGTTGAAAGGAAAGCTGCACCTTAGAAAAAAACCCCAGTACTTTCCTTCACCCATTTTTGAGGGACACACGCATTTTTCAAAAGTGGGATTTCAATGCCTTTTATAAGGCTCAAAATCTAAATTTCTTCTGGCTCCCAAAACTTCATGTGATTGTTAGTCTTGCTTGAATAAGGCCTGCAAGATCCATTCCCAAATCTTGCTCCTTGTTAAATTGAATGGAAATGCTGAAAGTGACTTCAGTTGGATCAGGATAGACCCTTCAGACACCACGTTGCCCAGATATTTTAGCCACCTTTTCTGCAATACAGTATTATCTAAGTCTGTTTTCACTGACCTAAAGACACTACAGACTGATGTTAAAGGGTACACAAGAGGAAATAATGTTGCTTTGGGAATTTCACCATTAGTCAGTTTCTCTCCTCTTAAATTTTCTGGTAAGATCAAAGATCAAACTAAAATTATTAAGTACAGAGTCAAGTAACTTTAAACCTACAGATTATTCTCAAAATGTTCAAATACTTAAAAATAAGCACTCAAGTTTACTTCTAAAAAGCGTTTTTCCAACAAACTTAAGCTGATATCTAATAGTCTAAAATGCAGAGCTGTACTTTATCCTAATTGTTTGTCCACGGGCAATGTATGGGGCCACAGTGTATTGAAATCATAATCCTTGCTTTCTGAAGAGAAATTGTTCTGTGTAATAATTTCCGAGGTGTGGTTTGAATTCCTGTCCTCCTGTAAGCAATTTTAGAAGTCAGCTAAAATTATAGTCAAACATGCTCAAACACATTTGCAGGCTTATAAACACGGTGTGATCATGGCTGGCAAACACTGGATAGAAGGTCAAACTGAACACTTCCTAACAGGTCAAGAGTAAAAAAAAAATTATGGAAAGAAGAACCTCAAAAATCTATTCCAGGGGTTCCCTAAACTTTGCCTGGCCAAGGACCGCATTGGTGACTTGCCATGAGCCCAAAGGCTTCATTAAGTCATGTTATATGGAAGAAACTGAGTTACCTTTAATATGGCAAGTTGGTCCGTAGACACAACAGGCGCCAACAGGCAATATACCACCCTGATGCCTGCCATAGGGCTAGGTAAGATTTAAAAGGAAGAAAGTAAGTCATTGCGTCTGCTCATGTAGAGCTTCTGGGAAAGAGCTGAAGTGAAGGCAAGGGCAAGAGGGAGATGACAGCCAGGTGCATGGGCACTAGGGATATTAACATTTTTCTCGGATGGAAGTCAGCCTCAGGCAGATGACCAGCTACCATCACCACCTGTTATCTGTGCAGGCCTCCCCTATGGCTGCCCTTGAGGGTTCTGCTGTGAACATGAAGGAAAGTGGGACTGGTCCCCCGGCCCACGGGCTGCGCTTCGGTCACCCCTGACCTATTAGAAAATGTTGATAATTTTCCCCACTACAACTCACAGAGTGCAAAAACAGCAAGCGTCTAAGTTTGAAGCCCAGGCCTTCTCACCCACGCCAGGCCTGGCCTCCCCGGGCAGCTCCCCTGCCCACTCTGCCTTCCACCACCTGCTCCCCCGAGCAGGGGCCACCGCCTTACACGGCCAGGTCGTCTGACCGGGCTCTGCAGCTGCTCGACTTACTGGCCCTGCTCAAGCGCCGCGTGTCTACCAGCAGCGGTGGCTCGTGCATCTCCACCGTGGTGCAGGCAGCCGAGACGGGCCGTGCCCCCGGCAGCTCCACCACCTCGCCCTCCACATCCCACTTGCCGCCGCTCGCCCCGCTCAGGCTGGCGCTGCTGCCGCTGTTGGCGGCGGCAATGGGCAGCACAGCTGGGGGTGGGAGTAGCTGCTCCAGTGGCTCTTCCTGCTCAGGAAGGGGATGCCGGACGCTGCTGGGGGTAGAGGAGCCTGCTGAGCTGGAGGAAACCTTCCCCTGGGGCTCAGCTGCCATGTTGACCCAGTTCTGCTCGGACGTCAGGGCACGGCTGCTGCTGTTGAAGTAGTTGATGACGGCTGGCGTGGGCGTGGGGATGGGGGTCGGGATGGTGACGGGAGTGGAGATGGGTGTGGGAGTCACAGCACGGTGCCTCTCCTCAGGAACTTGTGGAGCAGCAGGGTAGCTTGCCATGGACGTCGTGTTGGAGGGGGGCCGTGGTCTCGGAGCAGCTGTGGCATAGTATGATGCCATGGTCACTGGGGCCAGCAGCGGTGTGACAGCACGGGTGTCAGGCAGAACAGGGGCCGGCGTGGCAGCCGTGACCACCACAGGCGGTGCTGGTGGCGGCAGGGAGACAGGCTTGGACTCCCCTGTTACCATAACCGGTGTCATTGTTGCAACAGGCATGTCTAGCATGTACTGGCTTGTCATGCCCTGCTTAAGCTTCTTCCACCCCAAGTGATAAATCTCAAGCATGTTCAGCAGCAGGGAGACTGAGGCCACCACCAACATAAAGATGATGAAGATGGTCTTCTCAGTAGGCCTCGAGATGAAGCAGTCCACAGTGTGTGGACAAGGTGAGCGGCTGCACTGGTAGACTGGCTTTAGCTCAAAGCCATATAGGAAGTACTGGCCCACAATGAAGCCCACCTCGAACAGCGTCTTGAATATGATATTGAAGACGTAGGTACGGAGCAAGGCACCCCCCATACGGATTCTACCACGTTCATCGCGGATTGGGAGCTTCTCTTTCCCCCTTTTGACAATAGGTTGATCTTTGACATTATTGCTGCCTCCTCCACCACCACTGCCAGATGCTGCTGCTACTGGGTAGTTGCCATCTTTGCTGCTTCCCTTCTTTTTCAGCTCCTCTTTCTCTTTCCTCTTCTCCTCCATGCGTACAATGTGCAGGACGTGGCCCAGGTAGATGAGGGTTGGAGTGGAGACAAAAATGATCTGCAGCACCCAGAAGCGGATGTGAGAAATGGGGAAGGCTTTATCATAGCAAACATTTTCGCAACCGGGTTGCTGCGTGTTGCATGTAAAGTCCGACTGCTCGTCTCCCCAGACCTCCTCAGCAGCAGCCCCCAGCACCAGGATCCTGAAGATAAACAGTACTGTCAGCCAAACCTTGCCAATAACCGTGGAGTGCTCCTGCGCATTCTCTAACAGTCTCCCCAGAAAGCTCCAGTCACCCATTGTTTCAGATTTCTAACCTACAACAAGAACATCAGAGCAATTAGAGCAATGTTAAAACATCTTATAATTACACAACGCTGGGGCAGAACAGATTGATCCTCGACAAATTATATTTCTTAAGGGCACTTGCTTTTGCAGAATATTGCACACATACATTAAGAACTAGATAACCCTGGGCCCACGGAACCCAGGGCTTTGGTGAGCACAGAAGGGAAATGTTTAATGCTCTCACGGAGCCCATACAGGCTTAAGTGCTGGCAAGAAGGATTCGTAAGTTAGAATTTCTACAAGATTTAAATATTTAAAAAAACCATTATTTCTGTTTCCTCTGTCTAAGATAGCTCTAACTGCTCCTGATTATATTTAGGAAAGAACAGGTAGAAATCAGATCAATTAAACAGAATAATCCTACTATTAATGCAACTGTACTGGTATTCAGAGTGTGATGCAAAGTTTAATGCAAAAGTCTAATAACTTTACTGTTATCAGAACTTGTTTAATCCAGCGATCAGGAAGTTAGTAATAGGTCTCTGCTATTTTCAGACTGTACAAACACAGAAAAAGAATTACTTAAAACCTACAGAATTTACAGTTGAATTTTGGAATCTGTACAACTCAGCAATCATGTTCTCAAAGCCTAATCATGCTCAAATTTGTTTATTTCTAAAAAAAACACAGACATTTTAGTAACTTGAAATATTGGGAAGAATATTGAGAGGAATGGCGAAAAAGTTTCTATGCCATTTCCCCTACTGTCCTGGCAGTTGGTGTTACTGAACCATACCAACTGCAACATTATTAAAGGAGAACAAAATGAAACAAAAACCAAAACAGCAAATTCAAGGTCATTTCAGCAACTATATACAGAGATTTTCTTGGAAAAAAATAGAATTACATCCTATGTCCTTATTTCTGTGACAAACAACTGGCATATATTCTCAGCAGTTTCCACCAATTCATGTATGATGGGCCTCCCATGTCCAATTCTAGGCAGAGACACAACTGCTGATTTGGAAAGGCTTAAAGTGCAAGATATTTTTTTTAATATCAGATTCCTCACAAGCTTCCTCCAAGTGAGAAACAAGAGAAATCTCCCAGTATCACTTCTGTTCTCCTTGGCCTGTACCTAACTGGATTATATGTAAGAATATTGGAATATATGTAAGAAGCATATTTCATTGCCCTAATAAACTCACTTCTATATTTTGCATGTCAACTTTCAACTAAAAAAAAAAAACTGCTTTCAGCTAACTCCAATACCTTCAGAAATACTTGTACCATAATTGTAATTCAGATTTAACAATTTGCATACCAAAAAAACACTATCAGAAAAGTAATTATCTTCTTGTTTAAAAATCCTAGAATATTTTACATATATTAATTACGTCTTACTATGCTTATACTTCTTATCCAAACATTTGGGTGTCTTATGACTCCCAAGAAAAAAAAAAAAAGGTGTTCATCACTACAGCTAGGAATTTACCACTGAAGAAGTGTACTATTCTCATCAGTATATGAGTGTAATTCCCTGCAATTATGTCACTGTTTTTCCAAAATAAGTATTTCCAAAGTCTATCCTAAACTTCTTTCAGGCTTTTAGTTAAGGCAATTGACGAAATTAAATTTATTTAAGTACTTTTTTATAACTTGATTTTACTGTGAGGCAATGACATATCTGTAACTGCAGAGCAATACGTTTTCACACAAAAAGCAACAACACACCTATTAGTATTTTGCAGTTCTATAAATCCTGGTGTACTAATTAATTTTTTATCACATGAAGTTAAATTAACAAAAACTCCCCCTAAAAATACATCTGCAATATTTTTCAAAAACGCATTCCCTTTATTATAAGTGAATTATTTTTCCAGCATAACATGATAAACTACAAAAGATGATACTAACAACAAAATACTGATTTTGTGTGTGTATGTCTTCTGTCCTGAAACATTTTTTAAATATATTCAGATTCTTTTTGAAGAATGTATTTTTTCTCCTCTTAAAACAGCAGCCAAAAGCTGAATAAATTTTGTTATAGTGTTTTTATGTCTTAATTTAATATGTTTATATCACTTTAAAACTTAATCATCCATCTTAATTTTATAAGGTTTAAAATATTTTGGATGGTTAATTTTAATCTTGACACATAATAACTTTTAAGGCAATAAATGAATTAATTTTATACTTTTATACTTTTTTTTCTTTACTCAAAATCACTTGAAGATATACCCAGTTTAGTTTCAGCTTTGAACAGAACGAAACTGTTCGTGTATGTTCTCATTATGAGTGGGAAAATGTAGGAAAACCGAAATAAATAATGTGGTATTTGATGGATAAAAGAAGTTTAGCATAAACTCAAGTTCAGTATTTCCTTTCTCTGCTATTCTTTACATTATTCTTTGCCTCTCAGTTCAATACTCTCTGCCTCACTCTTTATTTTCCATCCAGACCAAACAAAACAGGCAGCTCAAGTAATGAGCAGAAAATGATGTCTACAACGAAAACAGAACATTTTGTGCTTTTCTGAGGATTTATCTAGTGATTAACAAGAGAACAATAACAATTTTTAGAACTTAAAGATGACAAATAATAAATCTATCTAACTTAATCAGTCTCCAATTTCCAAAGAATTTTTTTTTCTTTTTACTACAGGTCAGCAATGCCCAGGCTGAGTTAATTCAGGACACCAAAGATATAACACAACGCACTTCTCAGAGGATACACATTAAAAAAGTTATTTTAGTGCTTACATTAGTTAAAATATTTATTTCTGTATATTAGAGTGTGCAAATTCATCCTGTACACCAAGAGAAAGTGTTTAAGCCATGATCAGACACTTCATAGCATCTTAACTGCGCAGAGGTGAAAAATCTCAGTGTACATCTTAATATGAATTGCAGCAACTGCTGCCTTCACCACAAATGTGTCTTATCCATAGTACATAAATACTGGAAGGACATGATTTCCAAGGGCAATGCAAAGTTACATATCCCACCGGCTGGAGAGTTCCCAGAAATCCAGATCCTGTGTCTTTCTTCAATGTCAATACATTTTTCAGTAAGCAATTCTTAAGGCTGACAAAACTCATCCAAAAACCACAACCCCAACCAAAGGGGTGCCTTGATACAAGTCATTATTAAATTACATTAAACGAAAACAGAAGGTTCACAAAGCTCAGAGAAGAGTTGATTTTTCCCTATTGCGTTCAACAATACCTATGTCTAAATTGAAATAGCCACAACTAAATATTTTAGCTGAGAATAATCCCAAGCTTGCTTTTGTGGTATTGCATAAAATTGAACAGTATAGTATTACTTTCAGTGCCACGCACAGGCAACTGTTAAGACCTAATCTTCAATATGGATTGTGAAAGGAGACATTTTTTCTTTTTGGGCTTGGAAAAAAATGCAGATTAAGAAATGAAACATCTTTATCTGCATTTCATGATGTCCATGAATACCCACAAGGGAATGACAGAGAATCTGTCTCAGAAAACAATCTAATTCAATGGTATGAAAAGCAAGGACTCCATGAACCCTTGTATCATTTAATAAGAACTGGGAGTCTTGTACTATTTGGTGTATTTTATTGTATTGTATTTCTTCTATTAGAAAATCATTCCTTTGAGACCACACTGAGAAACAGACATTAATAAAAATTGGCATGGCATTTAAGAATCAGTGTTGTGTTATTACTAGTTTAGTACATGCACAAATGCACTTCGCATATAACAAAGAGAACAAGCAAGCGAGAATAAATTTTAGAAGCTGCAATGTCATATCTATCCTTCTGCAGAAAAAGAACAACTATAATGTGACATTGACAAACTTTCCAGTTATTTTTAGTTCTGGTGATGAAGACATTCATGTGCACTATGTGCACTATGTGTGCAAAATGTGACATTTTATTATTTATAAATTTACTCAAACATGTACATGTTTCTGTATTTATATACACATATGCACACAGTATTACATACATTATCAGATTATTACATTTGATGTATTTATGATTTCATTATACTGGTACCTCCAAAAAATGTCCCATAACCAATTTTTAGAAACTTAACAGATATCCTTATCTGAATACAATTTCTTAAATTCAGCCCACATTTCCTTTGATTTCTCGTGACAGTCTAAAAACTTGGGATTTAGATTTTTTCTTCAAAATTATGTATGTCTATTTTATAAAGAAGTATGACAAAAAAGCTGCAATAAAAAGACTTGCAATATTTAATTTGTTTTTACACCAAACAACCAGGCATCTCTACCACTATCAGGTTCTTAACTCTGCTAACTTCAATCAGACAAAAGCAGTCATCCTGCAGAAAGTCTGCAGCGTGACCACGTAATTCCAGACAAACTGGCATATGTGCAGGCACAGAATGAACTACTATGGTTTCCAGTGAAGTTTAATGGTATTTGGCCATGTTCATATATATCAAACACAATGGTGAGTGTCTCATAAATCACAACAGAGGTTTCACAGTTCATTTTATAAACTTGTTTAAATGAGGATTTGAAAAATACCTTTCTTCATGTTCCCAGTGTCATACTTTCAGACACATCTATCACCACTCTCATTGTATTTTAAACACTTGTTAAAAAATTAATTCCTTAACTGATCTTGTTATTACCTTGAACTTACTTTACTGCTATGGAGCCTCCTCCTTAAATCCCAGGCAAAACTTCTTTTGACTTCTTCTTGACTCCACTTGACCTCAGAGTGAAAGTTTGGCCTGAGTGAAGGAAAAGCGCGAGGAGTGCAGGGCTGAGCCCAGGAGGAGAGCTACACCCCACCTGTTAAACTCCTCTCTTCCCTGCTGGAACCCCTGCCCTGGTCCAATAGCCGCAAGAGAAAAACAGGAACAAAAAGCAACCCCTTTTCTCCCCCAGAATACTCAAATGCCATCTTAGAGCTCTACATGGGAAGGAAAAGACAGCGACTTACCAGTAAAGCTGAAAGGTGTGAAGGGTGTGGAGCTACCGGGAGACTGCGGAACAGCCGTGGAGCATGAGGGCAACAGTCCTACATCCCGAGTGAGTGAAGCATGAATGAGACAGAGCTGTCAGGTGCCCACATACCATCAGCCACACAGATGTAAAAACTGCACCGTGAGGAGTGTCCCGCCCCCCGCCCCAGATACACAAAGGAAAGATGAGCCTTTCCGGCATTCAGAGACTCAAGACCCGTTTTCACTGCAGAGAAGCAGGGACTCCAACGTTTGAGTATCTGTCTGAGAGGACTTCAGACAAGTTGAAGTAACTGCAAGGGAGACCTTGTTCAAACTTCTTAAAGTACACTTTCGTACTATGGAAGCAATTTATATTTTTTCTAGTTTAATTCTAAAATGTGCCACTAGGATTCTCTAATTTCCCTTTAAATAAAAGAAGTAAATAACTCTAGTATCTCTGATTACTTAGTTCAATTCATTTTTCATATCTATCTCAGTGTTCTAAAGACCTAACACACTAAAGATTTCTAATAACATTTTAGGCTTGTATGATTTCTTCAGTGAGTCAGCAATGAACCCAAATACTTTTTGCCTACAGGAAAAAAAAAAAGACACAAATGAAACAACTTTTTTGCTTATAACACTGGCAAATTTTTACTTCATCAAGCTTCATAGCTTCGTAAGAATATTTACTCATCTCAATACTTTGCATCACTTTGGAGTCCTAAGTGAACAAGTGAGTAACTGGTGTGTTTCAGTAACTCTCAGACCAAAGATGTGAACAGTGAGGTAAGAGTCTGGTCAATGCAGGGCGGCCACCCGGCCGTTTTCCCCACTATCAGTAGAAAGTGTTTGTATGGGCCAGGTAACTCAGAGCTCACCTCAAGGAACCCCAGAACCAGCTCGGGTTATGCTTATGAACTCCATTATTCTGTGCAGCACCACTTACAACATTGAAAGAAATTCTGGCTCGGCTTTGTATTTAAGACTTAACTTTACTCCAAGTACCAAACTGGCTTGAAATGCACATCAATGTTCAAATGTTAGTGGCAACTTTTAAGGAAGATATTACACGTCCCTACACAACCATCCTGGATATTAATACTTTTTGCTTTGTCCTTCACTGCATCTTCTGAGGTATTTGGTGAAGTTTGGAGACTTCTCCCTGTCACACTCAGTTACTGTCCCATCTGCGAGCGCCGCTGACTGCAGACGGTTGCCTCGGTGGGGCAGGGACAGAGGGACACCCACACCAGGGTCCCTCAGGAAGGTACTCAGAGCAGTAGGGCCCCTGCCACGACTCCTCCTCAGTAGGACGAGCAGGCTCGGCCCCGCCCTGCCCTTCCCTGGCGCCCGTCCCACGGCCGGGGGACACGGCGAGCGGGCAGAGGCCCCGGGCGGGCTCCCGCCCCGAGCGCCGACTCCGACCGTGCCCGCGGCCGTGTCCCCTGTGCCGGCGGCGCGTCCCTGCCTGGAGCCGAGCGGCGCTGCCCAGGGCGCTCTACTTACGCTTGGCGGGAGGAAGGCTTCTTAAAGCAGCAAAGGCGCGACTTGTTCGGAAGAGTTCGGGCGGAGATGGCGCACAGGTCGCTTAAGCGGGGCGAAGAGGCGCCCCCAAACGCCGCTGGGGGCAGAAGCGGCGGGGCGGGGCGGGCGGCGCCGGGAGCCCGTGCCCAGCGCCGTGCCCAGCGCCGTGCCCAGCGCCGTGCCCAGCGCCGTGCCCAGCGCNTCCCGCCGCGGCTGCACACGGGACGCGCCGGCAGCCCCTCTCCTCACCCGGCAGGCTCCAAGCGGATTGTCTCCCCGGAGTTTAAAATGTTTGTCACTGTGCAGATGACCCATCCCACCTCCGCGGGATTTCCTGGAAATAAAAGAGTTTCGTTCCCGCTGAGGATAGAAGCGTGAGAAACCCCTCCCCGCCCCGCCGGGCTCCGGCGGAGGCAGCGCCGCGGGAGCCGCTGCCCGCTCGGCGCCCCGTCCCGTGTCCCGGCACCGCGCTCCCAGGGCGCCTCGCCCCGGCCGCCGAATGCACGGCCCTCCGTCAGGTGTCAGAGATACATGAGCAACAGGGGAAAAAACCCCCACCAAAACAACTGAACAACTTCCTCATCAGAACGAGGGTTTCTCTGTGAGAGCAGATGAACCTTGCAGGTGCTGCCTGTGTGTCCTGCATGAAGAGCCCCAAAGGGCTTCCAGGCCCTTTTTTCCTCAGACCCCTCCTCAATCAGGATCAGCTATCAAGCTGTTGTACACAGAACTTTTGGAAAAAGGGAAAAAAAAAAAACCCAAACAGATCAGTTGCCAATGTTCTGAAAGTTATTATTTAAAAGTAGCTCTTGATATTTTCAGCATACATACTCAAAAATATTACTCTCACCTATATTTTGGTTAGGCTTTTGTGTGTTCTGTAGGGCTGCCCCAGGGAAAGAAAAACAGCCACATGGCCTGGGCAGCATCTAAAGCAGAGTGGGAGGTGATTCTCCCCTGCTGTTCCACTCTCATGAGACCCTGCCTGGAGTGCCGCATTCAACTGAAGGGGCCCCCACCATAAGAAGGATGTGAATCTGTTGGAGTGAGTGCAGAGGAGGGCCATGAAGATGATCAAGGGGCTGGAGCACCTCTGCTTTGAAGACATGCTGAGAGAGTTGGGGCTGTTCAGGCTTGAGAAAAGGGTCTAAGGAGACCATGCAGCAGCCTTCCAGTTCCTAACGGGGCCTACAAGAAAGCCAGAGGCGAACTAGTTACAAGGGCGTGTAGTGACTGGACGAGGGGGAATGGCTCAAAACTGAAAAGGGGTAGATTTAGATTAGATTTTAGGAAGAAAGTCTTTAGTGTGAGGGTGGTGAGTCATGGGAACAGGTTGCCCAGATAAGTTGCAGATGCTCCATCCCCAGAAGTGTTTAAGGCCAGGTTGGATGGGGCTTTGAGCAACATGGTCTAGTAGAAAGCATCCCTGCCCTTGGCTGGGAGAGTTGGAACTGGATGATCTTTAAGGTTCCTTCCGACCCCAACCATCCTATGGTTCTGTGAAAGAATGACTTAAAGTGGAAGGATGACTCAACAACTGTTCAGCAGTAACATAGGAGTTTCTTTTGATAGCTGCTCTGCAAAGAGCTGGAAACAGAACCACACCAGTCATTCCCAAGGCTTTATTTAATTAAAAAAAAAAAATCCAATAGAAATTTTAAGACACTTTGAGGAGCTGCGTGTAGCAGAGAACTGCTGAGAATCTGAATCCAACCATGCCCATATTCTTGTACTCTTGCACTTCTTGATTGGTCCCTATAAATATTTCAGCTGAAAGCACTAGAGAGGGAAATCTCTGTCGACCCTAAGCACTAGAGGTGGCACAAGGACAAATGACTGTTCAGAAATGGGTCATATATCTGAAACACAGTGCTGCCATGATTGTAAGTGTATCACAGGCTATCCCAGGGTTGATCCTGAAGCACTGGGGCATGAGAGGCTGTGTTAGGGTACAGGATGGAATCCCAGCAGCAGCAGTAACTCCTAACATTAAAACTTTCCTCATGCAGTGAAGTTTCTCAGCTCATAAGTTTTAATAGCATGAAGAACTGGGTGTTTCTCTGATGGCTTTTTCACTCTCTGGAAGTTTCAAGTGGTGTTTCCCACTATCTGTACAAACTGGCCTTGACACCTGTTTTTTTTAAGAAAAATATTCTAACTCAGGAGGGCAGTGAGATTCTAGAGCATCCTTTTAGTAGTGCCACAGAAGGTTTTTATGATAGAATCTCTTACATTTCAAACTAGGAGAAGCTGATGCAGTGTCTGCCTGCCATGGGACTACACCCCTGAGCTAACAATTTCCTTTCCAAGAATTCCCTTCCGGGTTCATACAAGAAGAGGTTTGGTCTGTCAGCAAAATTCTCTGGATCATTTGTAAAAGTGGGACAGGCAAGGATGCAAAATCCATGGGGGAAACTTGAAGGAAGCAGTTTTAAAAGTGAGGAACCAATTATGTACTGGTGAAAGCCCAAACATGAAAGCATATTGAGGACATATGACCTGTTAGTCATATATCAGAACAGGAGGATCTGTAGCCGAACAAGGGGTAAATAGAAAAAAAGTAGGACTTGTCTCTCTGAGGAGTTTATTCAGAAAGAAAATAGGCTCAGAATTAGTTAATGGTGTTCAAAAGTGTCTCTTCATGTGGACTTTCTGACAGAAGGATTTCCTTGGAAGAGTCATCCCTGCTAGTTTCCTCACTTATCTTTAAAGAAGCACAGCACTGCTAGTTCTCATTCTGTTTGAAGGGTTTGCATTAACACTAGACAGCAACACGCAACTTAAAGTGATGTTTAAATTTTTACATTAAAATGCACACTTACAAAATTTTCAGCCTTCCTTTAATTAACACAGAATCACAGAATGCTTAAGGTTGGAAGGGACCTCTGGAGATCATCCAGTCCAATATCCTTGCCAAGGCAGGGTCACCGACAGCGGGTTACACAGGAAGGTGTCCAGATGGGCTTTGAATGTCTCCAGAGACGAGAATGAATGTCTTCTTTAGTACCATCTTTTGTCTTCCATCCAAGCCTCCTTGTCACCACACAGGTGACCACCCCTGTTCCACATGTAGACAGACATTTAGCAGTACACGATTTGGCCGGCACGGAAACAAAGTGAATTCAGGAAGCGGGGAGACAGAGCAGTCAGGCAGGTGTTTTTAAGATTAGATGAATCAGGTTTTCATTACAATGTACACAGAAAGAAAATAAAAAGTAGACACCAAGCTTTATGAAAAGATAAAAAAATCTCGTAAGTTAAGGAGATATTTCTTGATTGATCTTAGTCTGAACCTGAGGTGCTGCTCAGCAAGAAAAGTAAGACTTTTTCAGATCAGTATTGATCTAAACCAGTGTTTTACCCCTTGCTATTTCTAATTTAAACATCTATTTTGAAGTACAGAAGAGGATCACTCTTATGTAACAGTGCATCCCAGCACGGTCTGGTGGAAAGGCCCCTAAACTGAGGTACATGTCTTCAGCCATAAGCCATGCCAAAGTGACACATGGCTCGGCAGCGCTGGCAGCAGTTTTGTCCACACAGTCAGCCGAAAAAAAGAGCTACAAATGCCTTCAGTTCAGCTCATCGTGGCACTGTACGGTATGTCAGTAAAGAGAATTGCGCTTGACATGCCATTGCCCTACAGAAGATGGCACCAAAGATATTTAAATTCTGGGAAAGGGTTCTGTTACCTCCGGAGGCACAGCTTGAAGCAAGGAGGATTAAAATCTCTAGTTGTTTTCTACATGGATGAATCGAAGGACTTCAGAATTAATTAAATAATAAATAACATGACAATAAAAAGACTGAAATTGTAGTTTGATCTCATGTTACATACTGATTTTTATTATTGTACCAGTGAGTGATTAGTGTTCTGTTCTGTACACTACTGCTAAGCACATCAGAGAAGGCAGCATAAGAACTGGTGTCAGGAAGTATTATTTCTAGTTTTGTAGGACAACACTGTGTGTTCTAGTTTGTAGGAATGGAGGCACAGGAAGACTAAATATCTTGTCCTAGGTTATATGGTTCTGAGAATAGCACTGTGACTCTAGGCTGGTGTTTCATCCACCAGAACCAGCTTCCTCTGGTCCTTTCTGGTTCTTTCCTTTGGAAACGTGGCAAGTCTCCTAATACTACAAGAACAACAAGAACAACAACCTAAATCTAAGTGTTGAATATGGAACAGCAAGATGCTTTCCATTCATCTTCATGGAATCAAAATCTCCATGTAGATGTAGCAGAGGAAGAACTATAACTGTACAAGCCAGGCATCTGTTAGGAGGAAGAATCAAAAAGAGAGACACAGGACATGCAGAAACCTAAGAGGAATTATGCCTGCTATCATTCTGTCATGGTTTGATGCTATTTTTTTTCTGACACTACAGACAAAATATGAAATAAAATGTGTTTGAAACACATTGATTCCTGCCACAACAGGAAATCTGGCAGAAATATAAGCTGAAGATAACAAATTAAAAACGCAGAGTTCAAATAGTTCACTGCTGAGTTAGTGAGTTAAATCAACTCATACAAAAGTTGAGGAAAGATTGTGTTGGAGCAAGGAAGAAGATGGCCAGCAGCTGAGAAGCAGGGCCAGTAGAGGGGAATAGGGAGCATGGAAGGGTACAGCAGCAAAGGGAGAAAAGGCAGCTTAGATTTTTGCCTTTTTAGTAGCAATCACTCAGGAAAACACGGCCAGAAGCTGTGGTTTGAAATTGCAGCATGTGTAGCAGCAAATAAACTCTATTCCTTCCACTCACTCCCTGCAGCTCTTCTTGCCCAACACCATGGCCTACTGCCCCACAGTCTTGTCAGTGTGGAAGTTCATATGGCCTCACTGTAATGAAGATCAAGGAATTAATCCATCTGAAAAACAATCCAGCAAAGCAAAACATTTGTTTCTTCATCAGCTAAAACAGTGGGCCAGTCCAGTGCTGAGCACAGCTGTGCAAACAACTTGCTGGCTCAGCACAGGTCCTGGAGTTGGAGGCACTGTGTTGAATGGGGTGGGAGGGAGATACAGACAGGATAAGAATGAGCAGGAGGGAATGATGGAATGACATCAGTATTAATGCCCTAAACTAGTATTGCCAGTGGGCAACTCACTGTGCCAAACCACAACCAAGGCTAAACAAGGATGTTCTTTTTTATTTTGTTCAGGATAAGAGCAAATACACTATGTTTTACCAGGAATATACCTGGGGGTCATGCATGATGAATTTGTAAAGGCCTCAAATAATTAATGCCTTCCACAGAAAGGAACAGCAATAGGCATCTTGCTTTAACATAGAAAAGACAGTATTATGTAAGGGAAAATTCCTCTACAAAATTCAAACTGCTGCACAATGTGATGGTCTGCCTTTGGAATTAAAGAAATCAGTAGCACAACATGGCATGCTATTAGTGGGAAATAATCTCCTGGCTGCAGATCAGGCTTCAGTGAACTCCACCAATGTTTGCACATACAGTAAAATGGGTAGCAAAACTGAACAGTGATCAAAACTGAACAGTGATCTGGGTTTCTGTCTTTCTCCTGTTTGGATGAATGCCTGTTTTGTGAGACACACAACCAAGGCATAAGGAGCTTTTTAAAAACTGTACTGAGAACAAAAAAAAAAATCCATCACCAATTTCACTTACGTTAATTGGAATTTTATTTACTCACAATACCACCTCATACACTTAGTTAGGTGGAACATAGTATAGCACACCAATGTCTTATTAGAGTTGCTAAAAGCTCAAAGGAGCCACGTTGACAGAGATCATCCTGGACAAACCCTGCACTGGCAAATATACTTTTGGGTGCTAACAAGACTGCAAACATAATTTCAAACATCCTGGTTTTGACAAACCTTGAATGCATACCAGCACGATGTTTTTTTCAAGTCAATCACCTTCTTGTGTAATGTTCCACGGATGATCTTCCACAAACTCGAGCTCTTCTTTACAAAACTGTGCTTTGCTTCGGAACAGGTCTCCATCCGACAGTTTTGCAAGTGCTTCGTGTTTCACAATGGAAGCACTTAGACCTTCCTACCTTCTAACACTGCTACTGTTAAACCATTTCTCCCGGTGATTAAGATCTTATTGAATCCTAAGCTTATCTTCCCATGTACCTGCAGCTCCTCCCAGCTGCATAGAGTTTATCCCATTTGGTGGATCCTGATGCTCTGACAATGAGTCATTAATGACTATTTTACTGCAATACACAAAAGCTTCTATCATGACATAGGCAGAAATTATGCCTGACAAATCCATGTTGCAATGTCTCATTCTGTCTTCTATCAGATAACAGTGAGGGAATGATTTAGTCAGTTCTCTGCTCTGTCTCTTTCTGCACGTGTGTGTGTGTGTGTAAAGGAATAGACAGGTTTTTTAATCTGTGCTGGACAGGTTGTGGAAGCTGTTTAAACTGTATATTAACCAGTCCTTGGAAAGGATGCAATACCTAGGGCAGGGACGTGACAAACTGTAAGAAGACATTACACTAATGATGCAATAGGTTTGAAATTTTTACCACACAATAATTAGATTTTTTCTGGCATCTGTTGCAATGATCTTAACAAACAGTGCTTGATTAAACTGTTCTGATCCCTGTGAACATGATGCAGTTGTCACCTTAATCTTTCAACTGGGAAAACTCAGGAACAATGAGAGTCAGGATTGACGCTGTGTACCACGACTGCCATCATAACTTCCAATCAAGTGAAAGAAGTCTTGTGATGAAGGAAATGTTGATAATTGGATACCAAACAGATAGCAAGTTTTCCAATCTTCACAACAGAAGTGCAGCATTCCTCCTGCTAATGTGTGCATTGCTGAGAGGTGTGGGAGGAGTTTTTATATGTTGTCATAAAGATTGAACCTCCACAGAAAATTATCTGCAGAACAGTTTTAAACCCTATTTCATTATCTCAACTTACAGTTTTAAGCCTGCTACCGTCTTTCCCAGATGATGTGTCTAAATTGCCATAATTGCCAAGACAACAGAAAATACACATCTTGCATAAGCAAGTAAACCTGCCCAGCACAGCTTGTCCATTGAAAAATGCCTTGTGCTTCAGACCAGTGTGTCTGCACCACACACTGCAGTATTCCTTTTCCTGGGGACTGTGCCAGGCTGTGACCAAAATGCTGGTTCTTAGCAGCACACAGAATATATGCTGCTGTTCAAAACATTCATCTGCAACCTGCAGTCATTCATGGCTCAACTCTACAAGTTCTCTCAGTTCACTGAAAACATACTTCCCTAAACGGTACATCATACTGAGACTGTATCACTCCTTTACCACAAAGACTTATGCAAGCATCTGTCAACCTGATGGTATTCTGGGAGAATAGAGGAATAGTAGATGGCCAATTCTAATACAATGGATTTGGCTGTTCAAATACACAGAGCAGACAGATGTGAAATAATCTCTGAGTTAGTGGCAGTGGTTAAACTGTCAGAAAAAGGGAGAAGGTAAGTGTAATGTGACCAATTCTGACATTTAAATCTACAGTAGGATGGGGGGCCAACCATAGCAAGAGCAAGGAATGTTCTCAGAGATGGAGAGTCTGAGATGTGACTTATTTCCTCATCTGGGCCTTCCAAATTAAAGATCAATGCATTTCCAAGCCTTGCTTGTAAAGACTTTCTTTTGGTGGCTACAAAACTTTGTATAGAAAAAAGCCAAGTCAAAGCTGAGCCAGCTTTACAGAAGAGAAATATAATCCGTAAGAGAAAATGACAATGACAAGCTAGGCTGGTCAGATGGGGACAAAAGTGTAGGTACCTTCTGAACTATCTTGAAAGTCATTACCATTAGTCTTAGCTCATTAAACTTCCAATAGTTACCATTACTCTTGCCACTGTCTGCAAACAAGTTCAAATGACTGTAGGTAATAAGATGGTGAAAAATCGAATGACCCCGTAATTAACTGTCAGGGTAGTGGCTGTCCTGAATATCAGAACAGGTGAACAAAAATACAGTGCAATTCTTTGTGCACGATTTTGTTGCAGGGTAATCCCTATTAGCCTAATTTTCAGGTGAGGAAATTATAATTAGAGAAAAAAAACAGATTGATTTTCACCAAGTTTAGCTTCTAGCAAAGTGCTCTTAGCTTTTCCTTACTGCTGCAGTACACTTTTTACAAAATAAAGCAGCTTTTAACAGAGTTGCTGTTTTGAATCGAACCTCTATAGTACAGGAGTGCACTTCTCTGTATGGACCATATAATTTGTCTTTTATATTTGTCCTATCAGATATAAAATAACTTAGCATGTGGGCTTATAATAACTGTAAATAACCAAAGGATATTTTTATTTTTGTCTAAGAAAACCTTTAATAAAGGTACTTCTATATCCAGAAGTCATAAATACAGAAGGCCTATACAGAAGACCTTCTCTGTATGGACCATATAATTTGTCTTTTATATTTGTCCTATCAGATATAAAATAACTTACCATGTTGGCTTATAATAACTGTAAACAACCGAAGGATATTTTTATTTTTGTCTAAGAAAACCTTTAATAAAGGTACTTCTATATCCAGAAGTCATAAATACAGAAGACCTATACTTCTGATTTCCTTTTATATCAGTCTTTCTCCCAAGGCAGTTAGGACTTTGTCTAGGTCCATGAGTTACCAATGAAGTTTGCTTCCCCTCATCTTCTTACTCGTCTGACAAACATGTTTGTAGTTTTGGTTTCAAGATTTGGGAAGGAAGTTTAGCCTAATTGAGTGAATTGTGATTTTTCCTAGCAATTTCAGTCAAAGAATAATTTCAGCCAGTCCCATTCATACACTTCCCAGTTCTGATACTTCATTATTAGACACTTTACATCCTGGCTACACTGGACACCAAACAATGAGGAATCAGCCTCTTTTACAGTCATGACCTCAGATTTGCTGTTAAAGTTTTCAAGATGCTTTGCAATCTTTATTCTGAGGAAAGCCTAGGAACCAAGTACCAGATATGCAGACACTACTAGTGCATTTCAGGGAAGAACACACACAATTTCAACATAGCAATATATTTTAATCTGTATGAAATCCATCTGTAGCAGGTCAGCTATGCAATGTAGCACATGTAGAAATAGGTGCAATCCCCATGTTCCTATAAAGTATCTGATTTTTTGTCACATACAAAACAGCTATTCAGTCAAATTAAATATACATAGATCTCAGAGCTATCATTGCCTGATACTGCAATTCTGGATCAAAGCCCTCTCTTGGCTACATCCACACGCTTTCCCCAGTTCCATCTTTTTTTTCCTGTCTGATAATCTGCTTGCCAAACTGCTAGTTGAAGATAACTTCATAGTGCTAGTGTTAACAGTTGGTGTGTCTCATTCCAAGCTCCAGCTAAATTCAAAGGCAAGTAGCAAAAACAAACTCTTTCACTATGGAGCTGGCTAAGTTTATCACTGGCCTTTTCCAGCTGCAAGGCTGTCTTAAGCAGCCTATTTGATTTCAAGTGGAGCACATATGTGACCTTCCACTATGAGCTCAGGAAACCTCAGGGTAACAGGCAGTGTAACCAATGGAAATGCCAACCTGCAGCAGAAGGCTAAAATCCTTACACTAGCCCTTGGCTATTGAGTGTAGCATTGGTGCATACATTTTCCATTATGGTACACAGATTTTCATTAGACTCATTAGGTAACACACAGCACGTACAAGTAATACTGAAAACAGACACCACAGAAGTGCTTTATTTATAATTTTAGAAAAAACAAATCTTGCTACAAAAGAAATGTAATACTAGAGCACTGGGACTAGTTTGCTCTCTTCATATTGTGCATGGAACAATGCAGGAACTCTATCAAGCACAAACCTGATACGTGCCAAACTGCGTTCTTTGGAGTTGAATTAAGGATGTTTTCACAGTCCAAGTTTCCAGTCCAGCTCATTATGAATGACCTTCTATCTTCGTTTTCATGGTCCTGAGGATGGTCTTTTTATAGTTTTCTTGCTTCCCTCTTAGATGACAGATTTACATCTGCAGTCAAGTTCTAACACTGGATGTAGCTCACAGCAAGGGAAGGCTGTTTATGCTCCACTTTCAGTGCACAGTGAAGTGTCATGGGTCTTAATCCATGCAGCTTTGTTTACTCCAACAGTGAGAAATTTAAATGTACAGTAAAAGATGAATGCAAATAGAAAGGCTGAGATAGCACTCATTAATTTTGGGGAAAAGCCAGTTACTAAAGCTAAGGAGGAGAACAGCCAGCTTTCTAGACGTGGGTTCAATGGGCAGGCACTTGGAAGATAAACTGTATTGCCCTAAGTGCCATATGCTGCCCATTACAGGCACAAAACATCTTTTGAGACTACTTCGAGACAAGACCAGGCTGACTCATATAGTACTTCAAATTAGTCATACAGAATTTACAGCACAGCAGTGTGAACTTTAAGAAAAATATCAAGTTCTTCCTCACTTCTTGATTGGGTCCCTTTGCTATTTTAGCTCTGCAAGCTGTCTGTAATTCCAGCTAGACCAACTCTAAGAAAAGGAATGGTGATTTAATCTCACAGTGTGGAATGTCAGAGAGACTGGGAGTGGTTTGCTCAACTCATTTGAAAGGTACCTCAGATAGGGAGCAGGTTTCATATAGAAAATGTGTGCAGGCTAGATAGAATAAAAAGGAGCAATGGAAGGAGCACTGGATATCATGCTGTAAGTTGAAGCACTTCTTTTGGATAACCAACAGAATGAAAAAGGCACTTTTTTCTTGGTTTTTATTGAAAAAAAAGTTTTAGAAGTATACAGCTGAGTGAGGAACAGTCGGGTGGTAAAATGTCTCTTCATCAGATAAAGTCTACTGTACTGAGAATCTTCACAATGTACTTGGGGAGAAAAAGAGATAGACAGTTGCACTGCTTCCACCCTCCCAGAGGTGACAATCCTTTTTTTCATTTGATCAGGGAACTTCATTCCTCCCACTGCTGTAGTCTCTGTGACTATGGGGAGGCAGCATTGCCCTAATGGCATCCACAGGCAGTTGAGACTGGCCACCCCTAGACTTTCAGGAAATGCTTCTCAGTGCAGACAAAAAGACAAGGAAAAAAAAAACCCATGCTGGTGCCCAGCAAAGCTGATAGCATGCACTGCCAGAGTATCTGTGTTCCTACACTATTTTCTTGCTCTCCAGATTACTTAGAGAGGACACTTAACATAAGCACAATCACCTCCCTGCCTTCTTCCTTCTCAAAAGCTGTGATGTGCCTCAAAAAAACCTTTATCCCGCTTTTAACCAAAAACCTTTGATATTGTTTTGCCTCTGAGACACCACAGTGTGTTTGTGATGCCTGGATCTCCTCTGGGCACTAGAGCTTTCTCTGGTCCTTTCCACTCCCACTGTTTAAAGAGTTAACTGTCCCAACAATAGGATGCCAGCAGTAGGCATACTTGGAAAAGCTGGTGCCAGAAGGCTGCTCTCTCTAATTGTGGATGCAGGAACACTGAATTAGCTTATGATCTTTAAAACCTGCTACAGCATCAGCTTCCCAGAGAGGCTATCAGTTTTAAAACACAAAAGAACACTCATTTTTTATCCTTTTCCTTGAGTGTGAAAATATTGTTTATTGTTTTCTTACACCTAAAAAAGTTTAAAGGAAATGGGGAGCCAGTAAATCCTGAAACTGGGGACTTATTTTAGAACTGTTGTTTTCCTGGATTCTTTCATGCAAATTTTTATGACTAGGTAGCACAACTCAGCCAGGTTCAACATCATGCAGATCCCAGATACAGCAAGCATGAAAATAGTAAATGTGGTTTTCTCAGTGGGCCGAGACACAAAACAATCCACAGTGTTGGGGCAGGGCCAAGCGCTGCACTTCACCAGGCGGGGCATCTGGTAGCCATCGTACATGTAATAGAACACGTACATGAAGATGGCCTCAAAGACGATTCTGAAGAAGATGCTGCTGGTGTACGTCCACCACAAGGAGCCCCGAATGTGCATCTTTTCATTTTTTAGCTCTTCAATATCAATTTTCTCACCATTTCTGAACCGCCTTTTCTTCTCATGCCTCCTGTAAGCCACATGCATGGCCACCAGCAGCGCAGGTGTGGAGACAAAGATCAGCTGCAGGGCCCAGAGTCTGATGTGAGAGATGGGGAAAAAGTGATCATAGCAAACATTTCTGCAGCCAGGCTGAAGTGTGTTGCAGACAAAATCTTGTTGTTCATCTCCCCAGACCCTCTCTGCAGCCACAACCAGGATCATGATACGGAAGATGAAGAGGACTGTGAGCCATATCTTCCCGATACTGGTGGAGTGCTTATTTACACCTCCTAAAACAGCCTGCAGAGATCCCCAGTCCATCTTCCTTTCTGTGTCCTTCTACCTGCAGGATGACACAATACACACAACAGTCACTTTTCAAACTGAAAAAATCAAGACCTGTGAAAAAGAGAACTTCCCAACAGTCTCTCCAGGGCCATAGGCAAATGTAAGTCACTTTCATTTATGTCATCCATATGTTTATGGATTCAAACAACTTATTAAACTGTCTCCTTCCACCAATTTATGATGGGACAAGCATACCTCAGTGTATTTCTCAACAAGGCTTTGGGCAGGAAATAAGTACATCTTAATACAGTTCTTCTGTACATCCTCTACGCTCTCCTTCCCTTTCTGTGGTTGACTCTGGTCAGCGGTTTGCCTTTCAGTGTGCTTCCCAAAGCAATAGAAATTACTATCACTGCATGAGTTAAGCCACATCTAGATAAAGTAGGGACTTCTCTAGCATTTTTTTACAGGATTTCTATGCCAACACCATAACCCTGGAAGGCTGAGCTGCTTTCTTTGTCCCGGAGGTAAGTACTGTTTGGCCTTCTTCAGCAGAAGTCCTTTCCCCACCCAGACACCTCCAGCAGGCCTTCAAGGCTTTCTCTGTTACAGCTCAGACAAGGCCCCTGATCTCACAAGTACAACGTTTGTATTTGCCAACACTGGTGAGAAGCCTCAAGCCAGCTCTGTCAGAGCTGCATGCTTATATAGCACAAACCAGCAGGCAAAGGCAGATAGAGCAGAGCCTGCCCTTCCACATTCATTGCCATGTCATCCAAAAAAGGAGGCAAGCAGAGTCATAGAGTTGAGAAGAAAAAGCCCTCAGGCTAAAGAGTTTATGTTGATTTTCTAGATGCTATCATACTCCAGCAGAATACAGAAAGTCAAACATCAGAGAAGTTCCATTTCAGCTTTCCTCCTACTCTTAAAAACTAAAATCCACACTCTTTGCCCTTTTGAAAGTAAGTTTTCCTAAAGTTCAGACTTCAGTCTCAGGGCTCAGCTTTCATTGATTGCAGCCATTTGGAAGCTATCACTGAAGTGGACAAAACACTTTGAAACCCGAGCTGGGAACCTGCATAGCTGGTCCATCATCTCTCAAGGCTAGACTGGGAGAGCCACGCAGGCCACGGATAAGAGCTCCATCTCCTCTTGGTGCTGGCTGCATGCTGTGGGAGAGCATGGTACCTTGCAATGCAACACTGGCCAAAGTTTACAAAAATCTCTCATTCTCACACAGCAGAGAGGAAAAAAAAAAAACTTTTTCCCTGGTGTAGTTACATCCCAACCAAAGGACAAACGTGCCCCAACACATACCCTTGGTAGGAGGGCCTAGCTTGTACGGACAAGTCTGGAGGCAAGAGGGTGAGGTCAGATTTACTGTGATGCGGAAAGGTGAAATTGGGTAAGGCAAAAAAGAAAACAGCTTTGAGAAGATGGCTGGAATTCCTGAGACTTCTCATGCTTTGTCTCTGCGGAAACTGGCACCATTTTATGCAACATTTTAGACTGACCTAACCTGCAGGCTGTGATGAGAAAGCTGCATTATTCTGGTAAGAGTTTCCTCATGTCTGTTGCATAGTCATTAAAATAAAGTCAGTGAAACCCTCGCAAGAAGCTAATCAGAATTGAAGGCAAGTCAGAGAAATGCGTATCGCTGAGCTGAACAGCCTGGGTTCCAAGTGCCGTCTCACACGGCAGTTCTGAACCAAGGCTGCAAGTTTTGAGGGAGAAAAAACTTCTCTCTCTCATCTGCCACTACCGAAACACTGCAACTGGCTGTTAGGGAGCCAATCTACCCGGACGCCCAACTTGCCGACCAAGACACCATTACCGACACCACTCCAAATCCCCACTCTGGGGTTAGCAGCTGGATCCCAGCCTCTCCTCCCTCCACGCCGACCTTTATCCCGCCGAGTTCCCGCGCGGCTGCGAGCCTTCAGCGGCGGGAAGCAGCAGGATTGCCGTCCGCTCCTGTCGGCGGGCACCGCCGGCAAACACCGCATTTGGTTTCGACGGCTGCTCCCGGGACCAGCTGTGCGGTCCGAACGTGGCGGCCAGCCGCACACACCGCCCCCGGGGCTGGGGGCTCGCAGCCCCCGCCCAAGCACGGCTTGCCCGGGGTCGGGGCCGCGGCGTGGCTGCCCCAGACCCGCCGGGACGGCCCCGACCCGAGCCCCACTCTGGCACACGGATGGCCACCCACTCGGAGGGGCGCACAGCATAATCCCAACCTCGATCCCGACTCCACCGGTGCGGCACGCGGGAGCCGCTCCGCACCCTCACCTGGCACGGCTGGGCAGGAACACGAGGAAGCCGCTCCGGACCCTCCGCTGGCACGGCTGGGCAGGACACGCGGGACGCGACAGGCGCTCCCAGCTCCGCTGGCGCCTGTGGAACAGGCAGCCGTAGCCTCGCTGGCCCCGAGTTTTAAGGTCCCTCCCCGTTCACCTGCCGCCGCTTTTAACCCGCCCCCGGCCGCCCCCCGCTCCTCCGGCCGCCCGCGGAGGCGGCGGTGGGAGCCCGGGGCGGGGCCGGGCGCGGCCGCGGGGCCGAGCCGCAGGAGCCGCGGGCTCTGCTGTGCTGCGGGCCGAGCGGGACTGGGCACGGTGCCCCCCGCGGGAGCGCCCTCGGGTTCGCCCGGGGCGTCCATGAGCACTGGGTCGGGCGGAGCGGACCCAATACCCTGCAAAGACGGCCCGGCGCCAGGATTGATTCCCAAGTGTTGGCAGAAAACACGTCCCGGAGGGAAATCAGTCCCGCGGCACACTCCGAAACTGCCCCTTAGCTGTGGTAGCCGGAGGAAATCGTCACCTTTTGAAAGTTCGTGCAATGGTCAGATAAAACGCAGCTCCCATGGACTTTCTCAAGGGTGAGGCAGGGCTAGAGAACAAAACCTCAGAGACCTTCTTAGAAAACTTGAGTTTGGAAGAGAAGAAATAAGTAAACTAGCTAATGAATTGATAATAAAAAACTGATCTGGGTAGCCAGATGTAGGGATAACAAGGACATCAGGCAGCTAAGGGCAGGATAGAAGTAAGATGCTTGGTTTTCCTTTCAAAAGGAATTCCTCACTAGGATGCACAGCCTCGATTTCACTGCTGCTGCTCAAGGGGAGTGGGGGTTAAAGTTGGTTTTGTGAGAGAAAGTAATCTAGCAGGAAGTATAAAGCGTGACTCAAATCAGTTACTTGACATGTGAAGATCTGTCACTAGGTGTTATTTGTCTGGTGATTGAGCTCTGCTGTTCACAAAAACAAAAAAAAAAAAAAAACAAAACAAAAAGTTTCTTCTTATTAGAGTACTCTTTAAGCCCCATGTTTAAGGAAAGGTTTTGTGGACCAAGTCCAAGCCAGGCAGGCATTAATTACTTGCATCAGCACTAGAAGCCCTTACCTTGGGCTTTGCTTGTGACATATAAAGTATACCCAGTGTTGCTCTCAGGCTCAGGTTAGCCTCACACAGTCTGGACTTCACCCCAAGCATCCAACCAGGTATGACTTCTATTAAATGATGCTTGATCACAACTTAGTAAAGAGTCTGGGCTTTTCAAAACACTGACAAAAATTCCTACCAGCAATGAATGCTATATTAAAAAGAATGTGTAGGAAAATAATAAAAATTGGTCTGGGCATATAAAGTTCTGCTGAAAATGCTGTGTTTGTTACTGTTTATTGAAGTAAAGCTCTGTATGTTACACTTAGTACTGAACCTGGTTTTGTGGCACGTGTCTGGAAGTAGAAATGCTTTCATCAGTAGGGGCTTAAATAACATTTAAACTTGATCTAGTAATTTGTATAGATAAGAATTACTAGAAACTCGAACTTGTGTGTGTATCTGCAAAATTACAAATTAATTTGGCTTTGCTCTCAGAGGTTTAGAAAATTAAGCTGGATTTCATAGAATATTCTGAGTTGGAAGGGACCCACAAGGATCATCGAGTCCAACTGCTGGCCCTGCACAGGACACCCCAAGAGTCACACCATGTGCCTGAAAACATTGTCCATGTAGTTCTTGAACTCTGCCAGGCTGGTGCTGTGACCACTTCCCTGGGGAGCCTGCTCCTTTGCCCAAGCACCCTCTGGGTGAAGAACCTTTTCCTAATATCCAGCCTAAAAAGGTCCCCTGATACAACTCAAGGCCATTCACTTGGGTTCTGTCACTGGTCATCAAAGGGGAGAGGTCAATGTCTGCTCCTCCGCTTCCCCTCACGAGGAAGCTGCAGACTGCAATGAGGTCTCTCCTCAGTCTCCTCTTCTCCAGGCTGAACAGACCAGGTGACCTCAGCCACTCCTCGTATGGCTTCCTCTCCAGGCCCTTGCCCTCCTTTGGACACTCTCTAATAATTCAATGTCTTTCTTATATTGTGTCACCCAGAACTGCCCCCAGCACTGGAGGTGAGGCTGCCCCAGTGCGGAGCAGAGCGGGACAATCCCCTCCCTTGCCCAGCTGGTGATGCTGTGTCTGATGCCCCCCAGGACAGGGTTGGCCCTCCTGGCTGCCAGGGCACTGCTGGCTCATGTTCAACTTGTCATCGACCAGGACCCCCAGGTCCCTTTGTGCAGCACGGCTCTCTAGCATCTCATTCCCCAGTCTGTCCATACATGCAGAATCCAGCACTTTCCCTTCTTGAACTTCATCTGGGTGGTGATTGCCCAGCCTCTGATTTGTCCAGGTCTCTCTGTGGGGCCTCTCTGCCCTCAGGGGAGCCAATAGCTCCTCCCAATTTACTATCATTGGTGAACTTAGTATAACTTTGAGTCCTGCATCCAAGTAATTTATGAAGATGTTGAAGAGCACAGGGCAGAGGATGGAGCCCTGTGGAACCCCAGTAGTGACAGGTCACCAGTCTGACATCACCCCATTCCCTTTGTGCCCAATCCATGAGCCAGTTGCTTACCGTGTTTGCATGATGTGTTTATCCGGCTGTGTGCTGTACGCTTTGTCCAGAAGGGCGCTGTGAGAGTATTAAAAGCTTCACTGAAATCTAAGATGTTTAAATAATCTAAAAAGAAAGATCCTGAGTTGTTAACTATGTTTTATGAAATGATACCCTGGTTTGATACATAGTAATTGTAAATCTGTGGAAGAAATTCACAGCTCGTGTTGCTCAGTACTGCCACAGCGTTTCTCATTTACGACCAAACAAATTCTGTGTTAAAGCTGAGTGCTATTTTTAGTTTCCTTGATTTTTGTTTGCTTGTTCATGTATGTAATGCTTTATTTGGGAAGGAGAGGGAAATCCTAGCAAAGAATTCTGACAGACCATAAATCCAGGGTTGCAGGCTTGTTGCATACACTTTTCCTAACACTTGTCTCATGGGCAGGAGGTGCAAGAGATAAGTTTTAGCAACTCTAGAATCTAAAGGTTCATCTGTAAGGAAGGGGTAGCATTGAAGCTGGTGAATGACACCAAGTGCTCATGTATATACAAAACATTGTTTCTTGTGGATCATAAAGTAATGCGGAAATAAAAGCTTTATAAAAATAGGAAAATAAATACTGTTGTAACTTCCTCAACTCAGAAACAGGTTTTAGCTTATCTCAGGATAGCAGAATTCTTGGCATCATCTCCCAGTAATAATGCCCTATGGCTTTCCAAAGACTGTGTCTTCATCTCTGCATTCAACACCCCCAGGCACCCCAGAGGCTCTGTCTGGACCTATACTTTTAATATTTTTAATACCACTTGTTTCATTCTCTGCTTTGCCTATGTTTTGATGTCACCTCTATATGGCTTATATAAATATGTAATATTTATCCCATAAATATATATGTATATAAATCCACATGATCCTGGAGTAATTAAGTCAATAGCTTAATTATGTGTGGTGAAAGAGAAAAAAGTTTCATTTCCTGAAAACTTGCTCTTAGATAATCTCATGGGACATTCCTGAATTACTCCTCCTATACTGGGAGTAATAGCTAATTTTCTTTCCCTGTTCATCTCCTTTAAGAGTGCATAAACTTCTGTCATATCCTCTGTCCATCCTTTTTATTCTGTGCTGAAAGGCCTAATTTGTTGAAGTTCCATGCAGGAGCTGTTTTGTATCTTTATTATTCTTATCACAACTTGTGATGTATGTCATTTTTACAAGAGCAGTCCAAGTACAGGCACCAAGTTTATAAATTCACAAGGCAATGCTTCCTGTGGCATTCACCATCATTTTCTAGCAACTCCTATTTACTTGTTTTCGTTTTTCAGACATGTTATAGCAATAAGTTGACTTTTTCATAATCAGTCCAAAATTCTTTCCCAAGCATTGTTAGAAATTAGAACAGTACCTCCTGGGGTACATATATGCCCATACACTTGAACAGGTGTATTTTTGAACTAATTTTCACACTGTGTATTAGTTTACATCAGCAGATGCCCAGGGTCACTTGCAATTTTATTATCCTATTACACTGGATAAGATCTGCTATTCCTCATGGTCAAGTGTGTTTTGACTACCACAAAGCACAACTTTTATAATTCACAAAGATTTTGATTTTTGCTGATTCATATGTGTAGAAACCTCCTTATTCACCACGTTTGCTTCAAATGAGGCTCTTTCAACACCTAGCAGCTTACTCACTACTTATCGTGCACAATTGTCATTATTCAACTGGAAATGCAGCTGTAGACTCAGACCACACTTTGGAAATAGTTTTCATTTCTTTGAGGCTGGATTAAGCATGTTACACCTGGCATTTTTGCACTAACATCAGCAATAAAAGCACCTTCCCTATTCAACTCAGCATGTGTAACCAGTTTACCTCTGCTGTTCAAACACTCAGTCATTACATGACCAAAAATACCATACTCACTTAGCCCTTGAGCAAATAATTTTGTCTCCTTCAGTATCTTTACATGTATATTAGTGTCTGAAATAGGTACCCAGACATTTTTATTATGTTCACTTTAATTGCCCTCCCAGCCTTTTAAAAAATAAGCCTTTTATTTTATAGAAAAATGCCTGAAGTGCTGTTGGCAAGGTCTGGCTAATACAACTACATGGTTTTAGGAGCTCAAATCCATAAAGCCGTAGCTTCCATGTCTGTTACACAACATTGAATTCTTAAAGCTTACAGAGCCACCATGTTGGGTACAACTCTGCCTCCTCTCTCCCCACACAGAAGTAATGGGCTCGTGTCATTTTCAGGCAACATTTTGTTTACAAAGAGCAAACTTTCATAGTTTGACATAAATACTTGATTACTATGTCGTCTTTCAGCTTTTTTTTTACAGTAAAATGTTAATGTGATAAAAATACTGCTGTGGTTTCTGCTGTAGGAGGAGGATCAGGGGTTGAGAGGCTGCTCTGTGTGTGAATACAGCACTCTGAGCTTTTTGATGTAAGGGCTGCAAAGGTGCTGGTTTATATCAGTGTTGCTGCAGGTGACTCTCAGTTCTCTGGCCACGGGCATCAATCCCATGATCATTACAGTCTCCGCAGACAAAGCTTAAGACCCCTGACAGAAGAAAGCAGCACAGAAGACATCAACCTTCTTTTACGTTTGCTGCCTAGTTCAAACAATTCAGGAGACTTCTGGGGAGGGACAGAGCACCTGGTTTGCTTCTCTGGGTAAGAGCTGTCTTTCAGGAGTTCCTCAAAATCATCTTCCGAATTTATTTCATAAGGCAGCATGGGTTCTGCCTTTTCTCTCGGCTATGCAGGATAACAAGGAAGTTAAACCAGTTTCATCATTCAGTCCAGCTGTAAAAAAAGACACTTTAACACAACACTTACGTGGCACATTTTAAAGTGTCAATAGCTGCCCGATCCTTTGTTTCAACGCCCTGTGGCAAGCAGAATTTTCTTTGTAGTAGCTGTTTGCCTTTCCTCCCTAATTAGAATAGATAAGTATGCTTCCTCAGCTTCTCAGGTCTTTAGTTGAGCAGCTGCAGAGACACCTTCACACCTTCCCAGGGCCGCGCCTGTCCCCTCAGGGGCGCGTCTGGCTGGCCCAGCTCCCCTCGCAGCTCTCAGGGCCTCCGCTGCCCTCAGCTGCACAGCCTCTGGCCCTGCTTGTGCACAAAGGCTCAAACCCCTTCAGGGTTAAGACAGAGTCGGTGGGTAGGAGCCCTGCTTCCTACCAGTCGCAAAAAAAAAAAAAAAAAAAAAAAAAAAAAAAAAAAAAAAAAAAAAAAAAAAATAGAANTTGTGATATGATGGGGAGTTCCATGTGAGAGAGTGATACCTTTTCACAGACAGGGTCACAAAGATGCACCGTAAGGCCAGGAATGGGCAGAGCAGGGCCAATAAAGGAGCTTTGTGATTTTCTTTGCCTCTGGGGAGATGCTTTCCACTGTCTCTCAGAAATAATCTCTCCCCAAAAAAAGAGGGGTGTAGGGCACAGCCAGAGCTAGGGGCAAGACCTTACGTTTGACCAATTCCCACCCTCTGCCATGCATATCCCATGTCTGTAAATACACTATTAGAGTTCAGGCAAACTTCTCAGGTTTGCCGGGAACACTTTTAATCTTTGATGCTTATCTGAGGAGGTTTTGTCCTTCCCTATCTCTTCGAGAACACAGAGAATAGAAGAAACCCGCATTAATTTACTTACAGATAAGGGTGGGAAGAAGACACTGAGAGATATCAGTAGCAAATACTCGAGGCTGGGGACACAAATTGCTAAAAGCTGGGATGATGGAGTTTTTATAGATAGCCATAAAAGCTAAATACAAATACAAAGGGTAGTGCCAACGAGGAGAGGCAGGATGCCAACAATGGGAAAAGATGTGATTCTGCACGCCCCACAAAGAAAAGGGGAAAATATGGGTGGGAAGCATTGTGATTAAAATTTCTGGTGTGAGTCGTTGGACCCAGTGACAGGAATTCAGGGGGAATGGTGAGGAAGCAGGCAGTATGTGAGAACGATGTATGATTTCTCTATGGAAATTGGGCTGGATCCACATCTTTTGCATTGTTTAAATTTAATCGGAATAAAGTACATTCTCTAGCTCCTTTTGTCAATATTCGAATTGTTGACTACGTGACAGATCCAGCAGTTTGCCAAGGCCTGAAATTCGTGTCCTGAATCAGAATAAAAACAAGAACAGGATGATTCAGTAACGACCTGGTTGCACCTATGTATGCATCACATGAACCAAGTCATTTCTTGCATGCAAATATATAATGGGAAACATTTCCTCTTGCTAAACTATTTCGAGATAAAGGAGTTGAACTGGGAGTTGAAAGGAGTCGGGAAGGAAGAGTCATGAGGAACTAAAGGGATACAATTGAAATCTCATGCTGTAAACAAAATAAAGAAAAGCAGTGACTATTAAAAAGAGCTTTCCAGGTAGAAGCTACAGTCAAGCCCACACTAACATGTTCCTCCAACAGATCCGTGCTGGGTTATAGCCGTGCCCTGGAGGTCATGTGTCTGTGTGGTGCTCTCAGTCAGTGACCATCCCGGGCCCCTCGGGTGCTATCCCCATGCCCAGTGCTATTCCCTGCAGCAATGCCCGTGAGAACATGCTTGTGAAGCTGTCTGGGATGTATCCAGGCTGTGCCCCAGGACATATGAACAAGCCAAATTCTCAAATGCCCACTCTCTGTTTTTTCATTCCTTGGGTTTTCTTCATTCCCCACTTTAAAACTTTTTTTCCTGGCAATTCAACTGCTTGTGAAAGACCAGCCACACATCCCATCAGATGGCTTCTTCACATGTCAAAGCCAAGTGACTCTTATTTTGTGGGTATCAAAGAGCAAGGGCTCCACTGCCACTGAGGGTTGAAAAAAATTTAACACATTGCAAGGGGGATAATCTCACATAATTTGGAGAATGCTCAAAATCTGCTGACTTTCAGCAGCCATCTGTATTCAGTGCAGGAGATTAAAAAAGAACATAGGGTGACAGAGTGAGATTGTTATGCTGATGGGGCAAAATGAAGAGCACCTGAAGAGCTCTTGGTCACTGAAGCGCACAAAACTGTGAGCAAAGCTGGCACTGGTGCCCCTGTGCAGAGAAAACATTAGGAGAGCTCCTGTCCTGACAGGAACCAAGCAGGCAGCTGCATGCTCAAGCTTGACCGCTGTTGGTCAATGGGCAACAATTTGGAGCTGTAAAGTTAACAGAAATTATGCAAGACTGTGAGGCTCTGCTTTGCACAGGAAATAATAAAGGAAGCTGAAGTAGGCTTCATGAAGACTTGTTTGGCCAAGGGCCACTAAGTATGTAATAAAAAAGTATATACATCCAGGTTAATACACCACCTTGTGCCTAAGAGGGAAATGTTACCAGCAGAGTGGGGAGTGGTCAGCTTGCTGGAGTCATTCTGCTGACCTGAAACAACCAGACACAAAACCAAACAGCAAAGTACACAAAAATGCTGAGAGCATTTTTTGAGCTGAGCTGAGAGCAATCCCAACAATCAGAGGAAGGCAGATCCTGCTTCTCTGAGGTTTGGGGGATGTGGGGCTGCACTACAGCATAGCATTGATACTTAGAAGGACTCTTCTCAGTTCTGTTGTCTAGACAAGCTCCAGACTCGCAGCACAAGTCTCAGATAGTGTTTTTGGTGTGTACGACCTCAAATATAAATGCATGAGTTAAGTCAGGGAAAATGTTAGATGCCTTGCTAACATTAAGAAGCAAACAAACAACAACAAAAAAATCCCAACAATCTTTTACTAAAATAATTATTCAGCAGCTGAATAAAATGTTCATGGGCCACTGTGACCCTTTTATTGCCCAAGTGTTTCTGGTTTGTTATGTTCCTTTCCTGCATTTTCTATGGGTGGTAAACAAGTGTTAGGTATAAATAGAAGAACTTTTGATTTTTAAGGGCTAAGTAATGGTAAATGCTTATAATATATGACCCTTCCTGATAAATTGGGATGACAGTTGGAGACAACAACTAGGGACTGAACCAGTATTTCATTAAAAGAGTCAATAATTTATGACAGCATAAATTATTATGAATAGTTATGGGAAGGATGAAGTGGTGGTTTTGTATTCATCAGTTTAACTGCTGTTGTCTGTAACAGGTTGGAAAGGGACAAGGATGTTGGCTCTTCCCCTGCTTTGTGCAACAAGAGGTGGAGAACACTTTGAATGTAACAGTATCCTTGGGGTACAAAGGCTGCTGGTGAAGAAATCCCTGGAACTCTTGCTCCAGTAGTCTGAATTATCTGACTGCTATTTGAGACTCTCCCTGACATCCTTACAATCTTTACATGTGTTCTTCCCAGTCCTGACTTTTCTAGTACCCCCTTTTCATTGCCCAGAGGACAGTGCCTTTTCAGCTCTGTCACTCTTCCCAGTCTTTTTGGCAGCAGCTGACACAGGCTGGAACAACTAAGAACTTGTTTCACTTCTGTGTTTGTTTTTGTTGGGTACCAAGGAATCTCTGGTGTGCAGAATAATCCCAGAGAGAAGAAAGGCTTTTCCCTGGGTTTGACTGGTTGGTGGAAGGTGACTTTCAAGCTTTTTGAGGAGACTTGTAGTGGCAGATCTGAAAAGAAGGTAACCTACAAACTGCCAGGATTTTCCCTGAAAGATCTCAAAGATCTCTACAGCTCCAGGCGCATTTTAACTACACAGAAAAGGAGCTCAGGTGGTTGTTATGTCTGCACATAGACTAAATCAGCTGGACTTGGAACAAGCCAAAGGGACCAGATCATTTAGGACAGGATCAGCAATTATTGCTAAATGAATATGAGGAAGGAGTCCTTGATTTCTGTCCCTAGAGGGTGGTGGAGCCCCAGGGAAGATAATGTTCCACGTACCAGCATCTCTCCTCCTTTCTTGCCATCATGCTGCTAACCACAGGAGTCCCAGCAGAGCCCATGGCAGTCTATCTTTCTAATTTGAAAGAAGAAACAGAGATATTATGCCAAGAAATTGCAAAGAGCCACACAGCATCTCGTCAGAAAGGTCACTGAGCTTATTCCTAAGAAATGTAGGCATTCAGGATTACAAAAACTCCAGGTAAACACAAGAAATAACCCTTTCAACCAGCATCCCAAAAGAAGGAAAACCTTTGGGTCAGGAATGTTTCTACCTCTGCTCTTCATTTTATTCAAGTACACCATAAAGGGATTTGCTTCAGGCAGGGAAAGGTGGACATCCAACAAAACCACTGTCTTTTGCAATGTTTGCATTATCCATGTACTCTCAGTACTTAAAATCTGCCAGGAAGTCAAGGGCTCCAGCTGACCTCGTGCTTGGTGACTTCCTGGTGTAATTTAATGGGTCAGCAGATAATTTCCTTTCCTAAGAAATAATTTTTGCCAGGTTGCTGCTCCTTATTTGAGTTTCTTTCTCAGCACTGTCACGTGCCTGCTGCTAGGTGGTTCCTGTTTGAGCTGACATTTTTATGAGTAAATGGTGGGTGGCAGAATAAACTGACCACGGGGGAAAAAATCTGTTCCTTTGTTATTTGACTACATAAAAGGGTAGCATCTTGAAAAAGAGGTTGGAATTGCTTGATGCATGCTCAAGGGGAAGTGCCCAAACCCCACACATTAAGTGCATGCTGAGTTGTGTTAGCTGGGGCTTCCTTACCAGCGCCCCTTATCTGTGCTAGGATACCCCTGCAAGAGATCCCCAGGATAACTCCCAACACTTTTGGCAGACCACTCTTGCCCCATGCTGCTTTGTGTGACCTCAGCCGCAGCCACGGGCTTGTCCCTCTGCTGCACACACCTCAATTTCCCTCTTCTCTCCAGCCTGTGTGTGCAGTCCCTTCTCAGCCTGGCACCCTGAAGGACTGGGATGTCTTTCGTGGTCAAGGCAGCACTGAGTAACTGGGTGTTGGGCTGCCTTGGCACATCACTAAGTGTACAAATGCAAAAAGCAGGAAAAAGTTGCTCCCCAAATATGCTGGAGTTTCAGAGAAAATGGGGAAGATGGGAAGAGAGGCAAATTTCAGGTCTTGTTGACACACAGGCTGTGAGGTTCCAAAGCAAAATGAGACCAGGAGGCATTCACAGTAGGGCTTGCCTCTTGGGACCAGCGTGGGGAAGGAACATGGTGCTCCTGCTGGCATTTGGGCTGGCTGATGTCCTGAGTTGTGCAGGGAATGTTGTCTGGACACGAGAAAAATGGGATTAAAACAACCTTACAGCAACTCTGTACATGTTTTGTTTGTGGAAAAAGTGTAAAATAAATCAGCTCTGGATGACACCATGTGTTTTACTGCTAGATATTTTATCGTAATGGGTAGAGCATCAGGCATAGGTGCTCATAAATCATTTGCCGTAGTTTCTATTATTTCAAAAGAGATAGAATCTACTGGAAATTATTTGGATTGACAGCATTTATGTGAAGCCACAAGAAAATTCCATTCAAGATCAGAATGTGCAGAGTTTTCAGTTCCTGCCAGGGATTGCAATTGCTGTTGAGACACTTTATTTCCAAACTCCAACCCACAGCCCCAGGTGAGGTCATTCTTCCTTGTGTCAAGACATGTTGCATTGTTGTGCAGGCCCTTGTACCTCCTGGGAACAGGTATTGTGCCTGTAAGTCAGCAAAATTCACATGCCTGTCTATAACTTCAGAGACATGAAATAAAAAAAAATAAGGGCATTAAAAACCAAGATTGTTCATGCCCTTTTAGCTATGCATAGCTCCAGTTGGCCTGGTTAATTTTATTTGCATCTCTTTTTCCTTTTCTGTGGCACTCTCAGTACACTTCCAGCACTACCCAGTAATGTAATAGCACTGCCTGCTGACGTGAAAATCACAGCATGATCTCTAAAAACAGCTAAATCAATTATTATTTTTGCTTTTGTTATTTGACATGTGCTATAACAGAGTTGTGGCTTCAGGAATACAACAGCTTGTGCTCCCTTTGAAATTCCAGAGCAAAGGAAGAAATGGGGAAAGTTGTCTAAATATTCTCCAATTAGGCCTAGAAGTTACTGGCCAGATTTCTGAAATCCACCACTTTCTGGAAAGCTTTCTGTTCCACAGCCCAGGACAGCCAGTGAGGGCTTGTGAGCTGTGCCAGTGGTGGGGGAGGTACTCTCACCTCTCTCTCCTGAGGTTAGATGGAGATGTGGATTTGAACCCTGCAGTCTGAAGGAATCACTTCGGCAACCTGTTTCACCCTCTGAAAATTATAAGTTAAACCCCAAAATAACGAATATTTGGGCTTTTGCTGTCAGTGTTGCTGGGCTTGGCTACTGCTGAGAATTTACCCAATGTTCAAATTGGTTTTGCAGCACTGACAGCTTACCAAAAAAGCTAAAATAGTGTATCCAAGCTTTAGATTAATTGAAGTATACCTACCACAGGAATTTTCCAGGAATTTATCAAGATAAATACAAAATTAATTTAGTTAATCAAAGCAGCCTTTCTGATATAGGAAATGCTCAAGCAAGATCAGGTAGCTCCTTATTCTTCAAGCACTCTTCAAGTCAAATACACTTCAAGTATGATCCAGGTGAATTTGATTCTGCTTCAGATTTCCAGATTGTGACATCTTATTTCTAATATTCACCTTTTTTCATTGGTTAGCAAGTGTGTAAAAAAGTAACTTTTTTTTTTTTCTATCTTTCTAACAGATCCATCAAGAAACAATGCATTTTCTGCTGGATTTTAATAATGTTTAATAGCTGGCTATTCTTCAGTGGTTGATTGGATAATACCTCCCAGCTCTTTGGTGAGTGATGCTGTAAAATACCAGAACTGTTAAAAAAGAGAAAAGAAAAAAAAAAAGAAAAAAAAAAGAAATAAGAAAGTGAGAGTTGAGAGTTAGCCTACTGAGGAGTAAATTAAGCTGGTGAATTGTGTGTGAACGATTCAGGCCGAGGACATGGAGCTGTATGTACAGGTCGGTCCTCTAGAGGCTGTGAAGTGTTCCCTTTGGTTGGTGATTAGCTGGTAGGATGTCTTTGGCTGCCAAAACCTTTGATAGCTAATCAGGCTTTCCCTACACAGTGATAAAGGGGTTAGATAGGTTTTGGGAAGAGATCCAAGAGACTAGGATAGGTACTTGATAGGATTTAAACAGATGTCAGACTCCTACTCAGTTCAGAGCTGTAATAAAGGAAACCCCCATCCAGCTGCCACCCAGTCCTCCAGGCATTTAAAGTCTCTGGGTGGCTTCCACTGTCAGCTGTAGGTTCATCCACAACTCCTCTCTCTGGTGTCACTGGAGGGACCAGAGGGCTGGACAAGGGGTGTCTCCATGTAACCCCATATAAAGCCGTATACCTCCCGTCTCAACCCCACCTCGGTGCTGGGAAGAACAGGGGAAATACCAGAGGGAGGAGGCGTGGCTGGCAGTTTGGCAAGTCGGGCTCTCCCTCCAGAGGAAGCCCCAGCACGACTTTAATCTTTACAATAAGCAGTGGATAAACATAAAAATAAGTTTGGAATCAAGGTTATCCCTCTAGGCTGTGAGGAGATAAAACTGATTTATGCAGCATTCCCCTTTCATCTCTAATTCCTGTGAAATAATACACACTAAATGCAGTTCCAGGTTATCAGTTTCATGGGTCTGTGAACAAGTGAAGTTACTCTCATTGATGCTGCTGTTTTTCCTTACAATGACCAAGAAAAAGGAAGGTGTTTCTGGTCATCACTTCTCACCTCTGCTGGGTGTGGATACACCTTCCAGCTCTGTGCCAGAAATCATGTGTGTCCTTGGGAGCAATACCCTTAAGTCTCTGACCCCCAAGGACAGCTGAACCTCCCTCCCACCAACAAGCACAACTGGGTGATATAATTACATGTTTTGTTAGCAATTTTTTTCTTTATGCATCTAAATATTTTTGGGGTTTTGTTGTTTTGTTTTTTGGGTTTTTTTTCACCTCAGGGCACAGAGCAGAGCTGACTGAAGTGCCTGCCTAGGCAGTTCTTGTTCCTGAAGCTGTTCAGGCCACTGGAAACCAGGGAGTTGGATGAGGAGTTAAAATCTTTCCTTGAAATTGATTTTATTTTTGACTTACCATAGTGTTACTGCTAAAAAGTTCTTTCTCCAACGTGTCTTAATTCTTTTCTGATCCAAACTAATTCTCTCTCATTATCTAATGATTTTATCTTCTGTCAGCATCTTCTGCTGAAAATATCCCTTTAAACATAAATAATTATAAGGGCTGCCTAAATAAAACTTGAGTCCTTAACAGAGGTTTTAAAACATTTGCTGGGATAACTTTTTGCTACACTTATTCCCCGTTTGGACAGCTGTGGTGTGGGAGACATGAGTGTTCTGGCTCACTGTACAAGCCTTATCTGCACTGGGAAACTTTCCAGGGACTGGTGAATTAGTTAAATTTTTACCGGAAAAGAAACTGAAAACCAAGTAAATAACTGAGTGTGGCAGTTTTTTCTGACAGCCTCTGTTTGATGCTTTCAAACTTTTTTTATTATCCTCAACTGAATGCACACTGTGTGCCTACCTAGGCAATATTTTAATTAAACCCAAGCCATCATCCCTAAAACAGGATTAAATTTTCCCTCCTGTGTCACCCACATCTGGCTAAAAGCTGCAAGAGCCATCCCAGGTTCACTGTTGTGAACTTGAGCCCCAGGGACATACAGGGAGTTTTGCCTGGGCCACAGGGTTCACCAATTGCTTTTCTTGCCAGGTTTTTCACATATCTTAGGTGGCATCAAAGGATTCTTCCTCAAGGCCATTGTCATGCTTTATATGATGTCATCGTTGTTTAATACTTGCCTAAATTTCCCAGATGTCCCAAAGACATCACTGAGATGGGTCACTGGCCTGAGAGGTGCATCATGTAAATTATAACTAGGGGATGGTGGTGTAAAACACTGGGAGACATTAGATTAGCCAGGACTCCCACTGTGGTTTTGCTAGTATAGAAAGGCTGCACCATGCTGCTCTGGATTGTTGGGAGCAGAACCAGCTCTGCCTCTGGGTCTGAAGGAAGTCAAATAGCCTGACCGAGAGTCCTGTTGGGTTTGGAGCCAGCAGGGTGTGAAACCTTCCTGCTTTACTGATCTTGCTGTCCCAAGGTTCTCTGATTCATGGCCTCAGATACAAATAAATGGCTACCCAACATCCAAAACAGCAGGAAAGAAAAACGACTCTTGGATTTATTAAGCCAGAACATTCTAGGCAGCTCCCTCCTCCTCCTCTAAGTAATAAAGTCTTTTCTGCAGACACCAGCAGAAAGTGGAAGTGGCTGAAGTGGCTGTGAGAGCATGACCACACACCAGTGTAGGCTCTCCAGCCTGCACAGCACCGGGGCACCATCACTGCTGGCAGTGGCCAGCATGGCCTGAACTGGGGATTACGTATCCAACGTGGAGATCTGCTGCCAGGAGGTAATAGCTGCTGTGTGAAACAGGACCTGATGTTGCAAAAGGGGAGTGCAGAAAGCATCTGGGTGGTATTACAGTGTTTTTAAGGAGTTACGCCCTTCCAAAGGGCCCAACCCAACAAGCATTGCATGCTTGGAATCAACAGGGATTTGCTGAGTGACAGTGAGGAGCTTTGGATCTGGCCCTGAAATATCTGCAAGCTTGCAGAAAGGGCCAACGTGATGTTCACAGCGTTGGCGGGTGTGGGGAGGCTGAAGTGGAAGTTGTGGCATTGATGGGTGACCCAGCGGCTCGGGCAGGTGGCAGCCAGTGGTGACAAGGTGCAGGGAGCGGCGCTCCAGTCCGTACGCCTCTTGCCAGGGATGAAACAGGGTGCTGACTGCGGCCTTGCTGGGACTTGATGGCTGAGTCAGGGCTCTGCAAGAACCTCTCCCTGTCTTCTCCTCCCACGGACCCACCTGTCCATTGCCTTGTGTGTGTCAGTCACAGCGCTGGGTGCTTCTTTCTGGAGAAGCCCACCGAGACACCCGGCTCTGCGCGCCCGCTGGAGCAGCAGTCCTACTCCAAAACAGTATCAGGGGTGCAGGGACAAGCAGGTGGGAAACTGCAGAAGTGTTTTTTGCACCCCATCTTTTTCTTTTGTGAAGCAAATTTTCAGCTTCTGTGGAAGTTGAAAAGGAGGCCATTCACCTTTACATGCCTAAGCTGAGAAACACAAGCCTGGCAATGCAGGGCTGTTCAGGGAAAGGGGTGTAGACTCTTCCTCTGGCAGGGGAAAGGCTGCCGCACCCGTCACGCTCTCACTGCAGCCCGATGCAATATCCCTACGAAGAAGTTTGCTGAGGTGGAGATGGTCTCTGCCCATGGGCCCACCTGAGGGGACAGCAGTGGCCAGTGGGGTGTAGGATCTCATCCTGACAGTGCCTCTGGCTTCAGAGGCCATGCTCTCTGAGAGCACAGCTATGCTAAGGCACATGGAGGACAGGGAGGTGCTTTGAAACAGCCAGCACAGCTTCACCAAGGGCAAGTCCTGCCTGACCAACCCAGTGGCCTTCTGTGATGGGGTGACTACAGCAGCAGACAAGGGAAGGGCTACAGGTGTCATTTACCTGCATTTCTGTAAGGCCTTTGGCACAGTCCACTCACAACATCCTTTTCTCTGAAATGGAGAGATGGATTCAATGGGTATGCTGTTCAGTAGATGAGGAATAGGTTGGGATGGTCGTATCCAAAAAGGAGTGGTCAATGGTTGAATGTCCCCATAGAGGTTGGTAAAAAGTGGTGTCTCTCAGGGACCACCTCCATATTGGGACCAGACTGTTTAAAATGCCTTTTCCTCTGCCATGGCTGGCGGTTTCAAACCATATGACCTTTAATTTGAGCCACTGAGATTATCTCGGTTGGTTAGAGCATAGTGCCAATAACACTATGGTGGTGTGTTTGATCCCCATATGGGCCATCCACTTAAAAGTTGAACTTCATGGTCCCTGTGGGTCTCTTCCAACTCAGGATATTCTGTAATATCTCCATCAGTGATATCAGACATACACAGTGCGATCAAGTGCACCCTCAACAAATTTTCAAATTACACACCTGAGGGACGTGAACAAGCTCAAGAAGTGGGCCTATGGGAACCTCACAAGATTCAACAAAGCCAAATGCAAGCTGCTGCACCTGGGTCAGGGCAACTCTTAAGTATCAATAGGATGAAGGGATTGAGAGCAGCCCTGCTGAGGACTTGGTGGTGTTGGTGGATGGAGACTGGACATGAGCTGTCAGTGTGCACTCACAGAAAGCCAGACATGTCCTGGGCTGCATCCAAAGCAGCATGGGCAGCAGGGCCAGGGAGGGGATTCTGCCGCTCTGCTCTGCTCTGTGAGACCCCACCTGCAGGGCTGCATCAGCTCTGAAGTCGTCAGAACAGCAAAGGTATGGACCTGTTGGAGCAGGTGCAGAGGAGGGCCATGAAAATGATCACAGGAATGGAAGGTGTCTCCTGTGAAGACAGGCTGAGAGAATTAAGGTTGTTCAGCCTGAAGAAGGGAAGGCTCCAAGGAGACCTTTTTGCAGCCTTTTAGTACTTAAAAGGGGCTAATGAGAAAGATGATGAGGAATCTTTTAGCAGGGCCTGTAACAACAGGACAAGGGTAATGGTTTTAAACTAAAGGAGGGCAGATTCACACTGGATAGATATAAGGATGACATTGTGAAACACTGAATCAGGTTGCTTAGAGAGATGGTAAATGCGCCATCACTAGAAAGATGGTGACGTTGTACGGGACTCTGAGCAACCTGATCTAGATGAAAATACCCCTGTTCATTGCAAGGGGGTTGTACTAGATGACCTCTCAAGGTCTCTTCCAACCCAAACTATTCTATGATTTTATGAAATGGATTTATTTCAGCAGGATTGTAATACAGCTTTGGCTCAGTAAGGGGAATACAGATAACAGTGGCCATAGAAGAAGATGCCAGGCAGTTCAGAGCAGACATCTGCCTCATGTCGGCTGTGGCAGTGCTTCCCAGCATGTTCTTGGAGGGGAAGGGTGGGTGAGGCACTGGGCTGACACAACACACCAAGAAAAGGGCTGGGGAGCCAAAACTACTAACCTGGCAGCAAAGAGCTCATGGCTGCAGCACCTGGCATAGGGGAGGCAGCCTGACTGTGCAAAAGGAGGAGAGCACGTTCAGACCATCCCACAGCTGGTGTCATTTGCTTTTAGATCTTTGGCATGCAGGGTTGCTGGGACCAGCCTAGGTCAATGGAAAAACAGTCAAAGTTGCAATGGGGCTGGGCTGAGGGGAAGAGAGAAGGTTGAAGGAGGGTGTGCAGTGATGCTGGAGTCAAGGGCCATGGAGCATAACAGGAATACAGTTGCACTTGGAGGCCATCAGGGCTCCTGCCTATTTGAAAGGACAGCAAGACAAGAAGGTGGGAGGGGATGCAGGAATTTGTAAGAGAGCTTTTCCAGAGGCTCTGATTAATCGTTTGGCATCAAAACCAATTTAAGCAATCTCTGCCCCAGGCATAACAAAGGAGAAATCACAGGGTGGGGAACTGCAGCAGGGATGGGCAGAGACAACTGAGCCAGCTGCCATCAGACAAAACTGGCTGAACCACCATGGGAAGATGGTGGTACCAGTACAGTACAAATCGGTCACCAGTAGGTCAGACAGAGCTAGGGAGACCCCCTCCCAGAGGGGTGGCTGCAGGTCAGGAACAAGGGCAAGCATAGAGAACATGTGGGGGCCAGTGTGCTTTGCAGTTCAGAGCAGCCCCAGCCAGTTTGGGAAGGCACAGGAAGCTGGAAACCAAAGAAAGCAGCTAGGATTTTCCATGCAGAAAGGATTAACTGCGACCCTACTAAACACAGCTGCCTCCTCTGCTGAGGCCACAAAATGCAGCAGGCAGAGGGAAGCTGACTTGGAGAAACAAGTCACTAAAGCTGTCATTTCATCATGATGCCATCCACTAGGAATAATTTAAAGAGGGCACTGAAACTGTCAGGGATTTTACCTCTGCAGTAACAGAAGTTCAGGATATTTCAGAGGAGAGTGTTCATAATAGTGCTGTACATAGAATGAGAAGAAATATTTCAGCCAAACACATCAGTCACAACTGGTCTTGCCTGCTGAGATGATCAGTAGCTTAGTGCTAGTGAAGTCTTGGATCAGCTCTGGCTCTCTGATTTACAGCTGCCCTTGGTGCAGATTGGGCAGGGACTGGCACATTTGTTCCCAACCCATCTGGCTGCCAGGACACCACAGCAACAGGGCAGTGTTGCCAGACTGCACCTTACCAGGTCTTGCTACCACGCAGGAAATGTCCAGCCAACCCAAATCCATTTACAGCATGGCCACACACAGAGTTGTGCTGGCCCACAAAGGACTGCAGACAACCAATTTCTTCATTGAAACACTGCCCACTTACCCAGGATGAAAAGAAAAACAGTCATGGAACTGATGTTCTAGAAAAACTAACTGTTGGAATAGAACTCACTGTTCGAAAACTTGTGAGCAGGAAAAGAAAAACCACAGAGAGAGCTATCATCATATCCCCATTTGGGGTTTTCCAGGCCTGTATTTTATCACAGACCAAGAAAATTTACCCCTCCTCCATTTGAGGAAAACATATCTACCTCAAGGTGTTTCACAGTTTTACTGGCATTCAGCATAGGGCTATTTCAAAGTGATCACTAAGGAGGTAAGACACAATCAAGCATAATTAACTAATCTCTGTTCGTATTCATGGTATGGTATATGATCCACAGATGTCCCAGAAGAAAGTCAAGTCTCAAGTTGTTCCATGAAACACAGTCCTAGAAGAGAAGTAGCTGTATCTCCACACCCTGGAACCACCACTCTGCTTGTGCCCCTGGGCAGACTGGGGGTAATCCAGTGAGGTACAGCCTGAGCACACACCTTCCTGACCCTAAGGGAACAGCTTCCTGAAACCTGCAGAGAAAATAATATACACTAATATACTATAGTTGTGTATACTTTTTCCTCGAGCTTGCTGGTAGACACATTCAGAAGACTAGCAGCAATTTCTTTTCACAACAGTGATTTAAAAAGAAAATGTGCTGTGAAGGCAGGAAAGATCAGGAGTTTGCCAGTGGAAGAGAATAGATAGATGACAGGGCTCAGCTCAGGCCCTCATGCAGGGACAGAGCTGACTCTAGGTATTTTCTCTCTCCTGTTGCTTGTGCCTGCTCCCTGTGTTAGGGTTTTATTAGTCACAAATAAAACCAACCCACTCAACCCCTCTTACAGCATGGACACACACAGAACTGTGCCAGCACCTGTAAGAAGTGTGATATAACAGCATGAGGAAAAGGGCACTCTGCAGTATCTGCTCCTAAGGATACCTGCTCTTTGTTCTGCGCCTTGGAGGAGTCATCCCATTATACAAAAACAGTGAGGCTAATCCATTTGTAAAAAGACAACAAACCCTAAATCTTAGCTGTGCCGAGGTCAGTGTATCCATGGTGGTGAGGAGTAGCCCAAAACAGGAAGCACACAAGACAATGCAGCTGTTTTGCATTGCACCCACCTCCAACTTTCAGGCTCCCCTGCTTTCACAAGCACACCCTCCCACAGCCACGTACTGCCGCCTGCACTAGGAGTTACCTGTGTATCTCCATTAGAGTATGGACAACAGAATTCCTGGATGGGAATGAGGGGTGTCTAGGGGTTATGTGCACTTTGGATGTAGAGTCTCTACTTGAAAATGTTTTTTAAATTCCTACTTAAAATCTTGCCTAGCATTCACATATAGACTCTCACTTCACTAAGAACAGTTAAAGTGTTTGCCTTTTATTCAGAAGACTTGCTCCATTTCCAGTAATACTTTTCCATGTCCTTGAAACCAGATGGACTCTAGTCTCATAACAGCACCATCAGTCTACTACAAAAAAAAAGCAAACAAATCAAAACAAAAAGGTTCCATAATGTGATACAGTATAAAGAAACAAATACAGCTAATACATTAGAGAAAAAAACATCTACATAAACTTATGTGAGTTGCTATTAAATTGGCAGTATGCAATTAAGAGATTGGTAAGATTACCAGGTCTGCTAGACGTTTAAACAAGCCTATATAGGCTGTAACTATATTCCTGTGCTGTTTTTAGGCATAAGTTTGCACTCAGAATCTAGCTACCTCAATTATCCACACTGGTGGGCTTCCATACAATTCCCCTACAGCCAGCAGCGTGCATGCAAGCGTCTCCAGCTACCTGCCCAGACTTGAGCAGCACTTGCAAAGCTGTGAAGATGTATGCACCCTATTGCTGTCTCTTCCCTATGAATATGATATTACAGGGTTCATCTGCATACGCCTGGTTAAGAAATAAAACACGATCAGTTGTGTACTATAACACCTTAAGTAACATGAAATCTTAGATTTTAGAAAAATATTTTAATAATCAGTTCACAAATAAAAACTACCGCTATTACAAAACATCTTGTAATACTAGAATACCTAGCTTGGAAAGAGTTTTGTTCTTATTGCTGTTGCATTTAGTTTTCAGGAGCTGTGTCAGCATGAAGGCAGCAGTGGGCTTCCCACTTGTCATAGTCAGCTTGTAAGGGTACTCATAGGAAAGTGTATCTTCCTATTTAATCCTCACACAATTTTCACGTTTAGGCTGCCCTGACTTTTCCCAGACATGTACATACTCGACATCTGACACTATGCATCAAAATCTCACCCAACTTTGTTTCATACAACAAATTTCATTTGCAGCCTTTAAATAAAACATTCACTCCAAAAGGAGTGAACATCAGCATTGACACCGCCTTAGCTACTTGAAAACCCTATAACTGTGTTCTGGCAGCTATCAGATATTAACTCGTTCATTTCATTTTGTTTGGTTTCTTCCTTATTCTCATGGTTGGGTTGCTGTTTCGAATTTCCAGCTTTTTTAGACCTTCTGAGGAAAAACTTTGTCAGTAAGTAACATAATTCAGCCACATTTAAAAGAATGCAAATGCTGGACACAGCAATCATGAAAATAGTGAACACCGTCTTTTCAGTAGGTCGGGAAACAAAGCAGTCTACAGTGTTGGGGCAGGGCCAGGCGCTGCACTTCATTAAGCGAGGCATTCGGAACCCATCGTACATGAAATAAAACGCGTACATGAAGACGGCTTCAAAGATCAGTCTGCAGAAGATGCTGCTGGTGTACGTCCACCACAAGGAGCCCTCAATATGAAACCTCTGTTTCCTGATTTCTTCCATGTCCCTGAATTCACATTTCTGGTCTCCTTTTCTGAACTGCTTTTTCTTCTCATGCCTCCTGTAAGCCACATGCATGGCCACCAGCAGCGCAGGTGTGGAGACAAAGATCAGCTGCAGGGCCCAGAGTCTGATGTGAGAGATGGGGAAAAAGTGATCATAGCAAACATTTCTGCAGCCAGGCTGAAGTGTGTTGCAGACAAAGTCATCTTGTTCATCTCCCCAGACCTTCTCTGCAGCCACAACCAGGATCATGATACGGAAGATGAAGAGGACTGTGAGCCATATCTTCCCGATACTGGTGGAGTGCTTATTTACACCTCCCAAAATGGTATGCAGAGCTCCCCAATCCATTGTCTTGTTTCAATCCTCTGACCTACGACAAGACAAATACACAAAACCAAGATTAATCAAGACAGGAAACAAATACCAGCAAGCATGTAGTTTAAAATAAAGGCAATATCATAATTGCAGCACATCCACTGGCTGTGGCAATGTTTTGTTGATGCAGTGGGCTTACCTACAACTAGTCATAAATAATAACCTACTCATGTATCAGCAGGTAATATTTCAGACTGGATTACACACATGGCAGCACATTCATTTGATTCCTAGGTGTATTTGCCAAGGCCACATTAAGAAAGACAGATGGGAAAATGCATCTTAAATTAAAAAATACAACTTCCAGTAGCTTGATAACAGTAACAAAATAATAGAAAGCCAAAGGTAGATGTTACCTTAGACAGATAGAATTCCTACATAAATCAAGGCCAATTGGTTTATACTTATCTTTAGAGTGTAAATAATGATTTGAGTACATTCCAGCAATAAAGACAGACCTTGAGTAACTGCTGCTGATGCTCTACACCTTCCATGAGAAGGTCTGGATAACCTGTGTTCACCAGTTTAAAAAGTGTGACTGCATTCTTAGTCAAAGCCAACTCCACACTAGCTTGAAGCAATGAAGGTAAAATTTTGGTCATTATCCATCTTGAGTTGGACGTTTAAAATCAATGCTTAAGACTTTTCATATCAAAATTTGTTTTCTTTCTACTAACTCCAAAAAGGGCCTAGGGTAACTGGATAAAGACCCCTTCATTGTGAATGCCTGTCAGGTTGGGTTTGTTGGTTTTTTTTTTTGCCCTCATAACACAGACTTCATTAGTCCTAGATTAGGGGAGATACTTCAGAGGCTGGCAGAGTGCTATAGTCAACATTTGAAGAGTTCAGACAGGCCAGCAATAGCTCAGACTTTTTCAACAGAAGCATATCATTTCCAGCAGGTGAGTTTCAAAGTACTATGGCTGTAATGAATTAAGGATTTCACCTTTTGGTCTCCTCAGGAACACCACAATTGTCTGGGTTTTCGCAGCTTCCACAAACAGCTTTTCACAGAGAGCATTCAGAGGCATTTCAGCATGTCTCCCCCTACCCCTCCACTTCAGATGGATTTACAGGAAGTTAGTTTGCAAGCTACTATGTATTCAAGAAACTGGCACTTCTTGTGTCTATCAGCCAGGATTCCCCTAAGAGTGCTCATAGAAATTGCTCTTGGCTCTGAAATTGCTCAGAGAAGTTTTTATTTCACAATTTTGTTAATTTGTTTGTATCTCAGAGCCCTTACTTCTTTAGCATTTACAGCACAAGGCACCAATAAGCAAAATCATCTTTTCAAAGTTGCTTTAAAGAGCAGCTACTGGCAAAAAGGTCATCATATCAGTCACAAGATTTTCCTGACTCTGAGCTGGATCACAGCGCATGAGGAAGAAAATGACGACACTATTTTGTAGTTGTCTTGCACGTCACACTCCCATTCTGAGTAATGTCAAAAACCTTCCTGGTTTACAGTGAGTTACATATAATCAATAGGCCACATAATTTGACTGAGTATCAAAGTACACCACAGCTCAGAGAAAATAAGGACACTTGTTACACAACACAATGGTTTCTTTTCCTTGAGTTACTGGGATGTAAACGTAATCTCCCTTCACTAGTTCCATAAACTACATTTCCCTCAGATCCTGCTGGTTGACTGTGTAGGGTTATACTCCAGGAGGCGAAAACCAAGGGGGAGATCCAAGATCTCCGTCAGATCAGACAGAGCTTTTCCTGACCCTCCTTCAGGATGCACAATCTATATGGGCTATTTCCTCTGTATGTGACTGAAAACAGTCTTGAAACAGACTTACCTTGCTATCCTGCTAGGTTATTTTTTCAAAGAAGAAAGATTCTTTTTTTATTAGCTCACAGTTACAGAGAATCTCCGTAGGTTAACAACCCTATAAGGACTCAGTAAAGACCCTTAATCCCAGAGATCCTTACTAAACATATCAGCTGGATTTTTAACTGTTTCCACCCCTTTTTCTGTCATCTGATTGATGAAAATTCTTTTAGAATTTGCCTTGGCAATTATTCAATTATTGCATTGTCAGACAGAGGGACAGTTAGAACTTTTTAGTGTTCTCTGTTACTATTACACACATATGACAATTACAGTACTCATAAAATGACACTACAACTAAGTATTATGACTAGAAATACCTATGAACATTTGAAAAGAAATCCTGTAGAAGACTGGCATCATGCAAACTGTGGTATTACACACATTATCCACCTATCCTGTAACTCCACCAGAGTCCTTACTTTCTCCTCAGTCATTCCATCTTCTCCCTGCCTGTCAACCATCTTCTTAAGAGTGAAAAGGCTGTGAAGTGACACCTGTGTATCTGCTCCTCATAAAAGCCCTGTTTCTTAGCTTCACATCTCACTGCACACTAACAGAGCTGCCATTTTGTTGTAACTTCACACGGACTTGTTTCCTCCTCCCTGTGCAAAAGGAGATTAAAAACATAAGTTCCCCAGTGTGTAGATAGCTCAAGAAGCTCCCATAGTCTTGTTTTCTCCTAAGGTCACACTACAGTTCATCTCCTGTGACTTTGTGAAGGCACATTATAAAGTGGGAGACTTTTCCATAAGTTCTTCCCAGGACTAGTATGTTTTGGTTGGTTTGGCTTTTGTAACCCTGATCCATTTCATCAATCTACTTAACAGCACAGACTCAGAGATCATCTGAAAAGGACAGCTTCACTTCTAAAACAAAAAACAAAACCAAACAAAAACCCCAGGCTGCAAGTTGCAAAGCACACAAGCAGTCAGTGGGAAAGAGGGGTTGGCAAAGCTTTAATGCTGAAGAGAATACACCCTCCTCTTCATCTGACTTGCTTCATCTCCTCTGAGAGTATACTGTATTTGTTAAGTCAAAAAACCGCTTCGATTCTAGCAAAGACATGTCTGTATCTGGATCAAGAAAGAAGAAAAAGCCACCACACTTTGAAGAAGGACTCTTTTGCCCAGAGTCACCTGGTGACATCTCCTCTTCTTTCCAAAAAGAGCCTTTGTCTTTCGTATCTGCCCAAACACTCCTCCCTTCAACCCTTCCCACATACCTTACCAAATCTTCCAGCTATCTCTTCAGCTCCTCCTGCCACCATCCACTGCTCTTCCCACTGCTTGCTGAGCAAGTCACCAACCTTTGCTCCTTCTTGTTCACGGCCTCTCAGGCTTGTTTTGATGCTGGTGGAGAGTCATATGACTGGTGGACTGCTCCAGAGTCCTACAGGCACTCAAACACCAGTGAAGTCTCACTATCTTCTCCCTGAAAGGTGGCACATCTAAGATTGCAGTGCTTTATCCAGGCAGCCTGAATGCCATCCAAATTCTCTGGCCACAGTGCTTCCTACCAGCTGGCTTTAAACAGTTCTCCTCAGTGCAACTTAGAGCATCCAGTGAAGGCATTTCAGACACTGCCAAAGTGTCCACCGCTCTCCAACAAACAGACACAGTGACCCAAGCAGAATTTAAGTTAGCCAAGTACGGCCCTTTACACTGTTAAAGCCACCAGTGCAGATCACGCCAACTTAACACCCCATCAGGGCTATCTGTGCTGATGTGATGGCTCATTTACGCTTTACTGACTCAAAAGCTAGAACCTTGATCACAGGTTCTTATCTTTCTTTCAAATACTTGCTTTCCTTTTCACTAGCAGTAAAATATTAACTGTCTTGCTGACCAAAGGAGAATAAAGCAGGAAAATTACATCTCTTTAATGGGTTGGTAAGTCCTATTTTTATAGAGCCAGTCCAGATACTATCTCTGTGAGCACATCCTGCCAAATGCTTACAAAAATAATAGTATGTAGACAGCCAAGGATTCACCTTGTTTGCTGGTACAGAACACTACAAGAACACATTAAAGACATGAAAGCTTAGGTGAATTTTGGGGAAAAAATGTAAAGAAGGAATGAGGATAAGGATTGGTTATAAAGGAAGAAACAGAAGAACCTAAGACAACTGAAGTTAGCAAAGTTGAATAACTAAGCATTTAGAATAACTTCTAATAAGGGAGTGCATTAAGTGTTAAATTCTCCTTCACAAAAATTGCAACTGGGCATGAAAATAAGCTTTTCCAAGCCTCTATATAGATATCTGTTCTACAACCAGCAGCACCTTCTGTTTCATTTCAACAATTGGAGGCCCACAGTGGGATACGGTTGTTTCAGTTAAAAACAATCATAAAAGATCACCATGCTTGACTGAAAAGTTAAGTTACAAGGGAAGCAGTTCTGTATGATCACATAACATAGCCACAGGTGTTCCATTTGAGGTTTGGTTTTTTTTGTTGCTGGTTTGTGGTTTTTTTTCCACTAGTAAGCTAGACAGCAGCAAGAGAGGAACTACAGCTTAACTCCTTCTGTATCTCTACAGCTTACAGGCAGTATTTTGAACTCTGTGCTGGCATGGCTAGACTGCCTTCTACTTGAAAGCTAACTCCTGTAAGCCTACATTAAACCGCAATCACAGCACGGCGCATACACCCAGTGAAAATCCCTGCAATTCACAACACCGAGAACAATCATCACTGAGCTCCGCTGTTTATGAGGACAGCTGGCTTGTTAACAGACACCATTTTCCTCTGTTAAAGACTGTTATACTGGAAAATCATGACTCAGTGGCTAAATCCACAGCTGGGATATCGTGAAGGTGTAAAAGCAACAGAAGATGCGTCTCTATCACATACATATACGGTGCCTGCGCTATAGGATACTATCAAGCAAAAAAAAAAAAAAGATTAGTCATAAGCAAGTATTACAACATCTGCTTATGCTACAGGAACGTCTAGGAGTCCCATTCAAGAAGAGGTCCACAGACCCCTAATTCATGCATAAATTCAGACTAAGATTATATCCTTCTCACCTTCAAGTTGGATACCCATTTATCTGCTGTACCGGATTCACACAGAAATCTAGTGGGTGTTCACAATGACTCCACTTCTATCAGAATTTTAGTGTACAGTGCACCAGGAGCTACCAGTTTGGTGTGACATTCCACTACTTTCAGCAGCGCCTCCGGATACTGATAAAAGATCAGCAGACTGCCAAGACAAAAGTCACTTTATCCCATGTGGGAATGTGTTAACCAAGATAATCTTTAAGCAAAAAAGCACTGTCTCAAGTGTCCCTGCCTACCCCGCAAGCTGGGGGCAAAGGTAACTCACATACCCACCAAGAGTAGCAGTTTAATGCAGAACTTTTGCCATAGGAAAGTTTCAAACTAACAGATGCACAATCATTATCAAACTTATTTTATGACCCAACTTGGCACAAGAAGTACTGCTGCATGTTGAGGTCCAACATGCATTCAAATGTGTTGCTGAGACAATTTTCCCTTCAGGTGTTGATGTCAACAGCCACACTGGAGCAGTGGCTCATAAGGGGAGCTGATAACCAGCATCAAGGTTATCTGAGCTGCATAATGCTGTGTCATTACTCAGATTTGAAGAGCACATTAGTCTGGGTTTCAGCAGTTTTGCATCAGCATGCCTCCACCCTCTCAACCTGGCATCTAGTTACAGCAAGCACTTAATTGCCAGTGCGTGGATTTTGTTATTCCTATTGCTGAGTTAGTTTGGTGCTGTACTACAAGAACCGAAGCACTGACAAGGCTGAAGCGAGGAAGCTTCTAATAAATACGTATTAACATCTTCCAAAAGACAGCATCCTTTTATTTCACCAAGAAAGACTGGTACATAGGCTACAGCAATCACTTGCTAACTTGCTCAGACTTCCTACCTAATTTGTAAGTCTGCCCCATGCCTCAGTTTCCCAGACATTAAACTAGAGATAACAAATCTCACAGGGCTGTTCTCCTGAAATGCTCCACTGCAATTACAACCTGCACAGGCTCAATGGACCAAGATAGATAAGAAACAATTCAAAGCTGGAAGCACAGAGCTTGAATTCAATCATCCAGGACATTTCTGACACCTGAAAAAGAATGCAGCTCCCTACGTTGCTATAGCTTTAATGCAGAGTTCAAAATGCAAAAAGACAAAGCTTTGAACCTTGGCAACTAAAATCCTTTAACAGGTAGCTTCCAGCTATTTTAATTTTACAGCAGTATATTAAAAACTTCAAGGAGTATACAGCTGGAAGAGTGGAATATCAACAACTCTACTTCTTCCCTAAAAAGCTGGAAAAGATCAAAGGAGCAGCCTAACAATCACAAAAGCCTGTGTAATTCTCTCTAGTAGCTCTTAAACTTTGTTCTGAACACCTATCTCCAGATCAGAGTGGAAACTGGAGAGGAGAAGAGCCATGACAGAGGGATTACAGATTTGAAACAAGAACAGGCAAAGACTAATCGGGAACAGGAAACCTCCAACAGTTGCAGGTCTGAACACTGCAAGCATTGTTCTTTCCTTCTACTCAAGTTTAGGAAAACAGGAGGCATTCTTTGCTCTAATTAAACCCAGCATGAAATCCAGAGAAACCCAACAGATTAGGACCCAATTTGTATGTAGTTAAATGTTATTAAAAAATTGTGCTACTTAAATATCAAGAGCAGTTAAGGGTTCAGTTTCTGCCCACAATGACACCCTTACGACTGTCCCATATTGATGCCCTCATATAAGTTTTAAGCCATTTTCCAAGGATGCTTGGAAACATCCGTACCTATTTCCCCAGCCTGCAAGTGTACCTGGAGATTACCCTCCTCCAGAACATCTCTGCACAAAATTCATTCCACTCATACAAAACAGGAAATCAGAGGTCACACTTGAAGGCATAACAAGACAGCACAAGTCCTATTAGAGTTTAGCCTGTCTCAGCCATTTTCCCCCATAAACCTTTCCTTCAAAGTGTGCTTAAAGCTTCTTTCTTTGGAAGAAAGCCGAATTCCTGAGGACTTTGCCTCTGCTGATACAAGCATCCTATTTCCCGTATCTTAAAGAAAATTTTAGAGATACTGTGCCCTGCTTCCAGTCAAAGTAACTTTTTAGTTATAACTTTTTAATGTTACTTTTTTCTTTTTTTTAAAGCCTGTTACCTAATTCCTATTTCTATCCCACTACACCTAGGCAAATCCCTACAGCCCCTCTACAAGCCTCTCCTTTCTTCTAAAATTAACAAGCCTCTGTCTTCTTTTGCACACAGAACTCATACCCTTTTGGAAACACTAATTAAACTTATAAACACTAACATTTGTTATTTCATTCATCAAGAGTAAAGTCAAAAGCAACTTTTTCCTTTTTAAAACTCTATTACAGGAAGAAATGCAGGTGTGAGATAAGGAATAGAATTAGTTTCAACATTCTTTTATCAACTAATAAGATATGTGCTTCTCTTTTTCCACATTCCTGCTGTTCTGATAGCATGTTATCTCACCTGATATCATCACTTCAAGCTTTTCCTTACACAAAGTGGTTTTTAGCCAGGCAAGAATCACAGCTCTCCTTCCAGATACCTCATCAGTTATCATTAAGTAGCAATTAAAATCAGTAAGGAACAGAACAAGGGAAAACATCAGAATTAAAAACAGCTTCAACCCATGCTCCTATTTCATGCAGCGTCTGGGACCACTGATTTAACTGGAACTGTTCACAAGAATCAACTTGTAAAAGCATCCTCTTTACTCACAAGTACCCACCCACCGAGGTTATGAACTTGTATGTATAACTCAAACTGCTGTTATTTTTCCAGCTACCAAGGTAGTCTGCTATACATTTTTCAATGTACATTTTATTTGCACAACATAAATGAGGCTGCCCAAATAATCTACTTGGGCTGTGCGAAACAGCAACACTGTCAGAGGCCTCAGAGGCCCTGCTTCAGCAAATTGAGAGAACTGGCCCTGTCATGACAGAATCAATTTCTCCATAGAAGTATGCTAATTCATGGAGGTTTACTGTTCCATTTTTAAGTTCTGAGATATGTAATCCTACCAATTATGAGACAGACTGTTCTGCGGACCATCTGAACTCTCCTAGAAACCCTGACACATGCAGCACAGATGTAATCTCTCTGGAAATGTGATGAAAAGCCCACCTGGAATTCTATATTGCAATGCCTAGTTGACACATGAAGGTACCACCTTCTTCCAGGCTGAGGCTTGTCCCACCATTGCCTTGCTCTCTAAGACGGATCTAACCCAATCACATGCACATTCTTTTGCCTGCTGTCTTTTCTCTGGGGCTCTTCAAAGGATGTATCTGGCAAGTAGGGTTTCCAGGTTGAGCAGTGGAGGCCAAGAAACATGAAAAATTACATAACTCCTTTAACAAAATTAAGGACGAATATATATTTTATTCTGCTTTTGACTCAGTGTACACACATACGCTGTGCTGATCCCAAGCCAAATCTGGAACCAAACCCTCACACTATTTCATACAGGACACAGTCATTAACCATCAAAGTTATAAAAGAGGTTTAAAAGAGCATTTTTAAGACAAAAGGCCACTTCCTTCCTGCAACCCTCCACCTGTTGTCTCAAGAGCATTTCCAGGCATGGTGAAAACCAATGCAGTACCAGATGAGGAAATAATTTCCTCTGTTGAGGACAGGGGAGAGATTTCTTCAGCATGAGAGACTATGAAAGTAACACCCAATCTAAGAAAGACTGACGACAGAAAAGCCAGTCATACCCAGAACATGCCCAGCTACTAGCTAGTGCCAAGGAGCTAAGCAAACCTGCCCTTACTCCGGCACATCCTTCATGTTTTATTTAAGGCCGTAAATACTCATTCTTTGTGCGATCTTAACCAGCCTCGATACTCAGAAATACATTTATTTCTGACTCACACCTCATTTCCTATTCCCCCTGTAATTCTAAGGAATGTTTCCACTGTGTGATCAGACACTCACAGGACCTGTCAGTTTTACTGATGCAAGCTGTTTACCTTCCCGCAGCTCTCTTAACATCTGTAGGCGTGTCGCAAATTACCTGTAATTGCAGGCGCCTTGATTTTGCTTGGTGTCGTAGCTGGTCGTACGTACTTCACATAACGCGCTTACAGAGAGCTGCTGAGAGGCAAAGAAAGATTTCGCTGTAAGTTAAACGCGTAACCAACAGAGACACGAGCATTCCCAACCAAAATTGCTCGGGGGATTCAAGCACTCCCCGTGACGCTCAAGCTGGGGAAGGGAAGCGGAGAGCGCCCATGCCGAGCAGGGTCAATCCTGCCGCGGCAGGGTGGGCAGAGCACACGGCGGCTCCGCGCCCGGCCCCGCACCCTCCCCGGCGGGCAGCGCCACCGGAGCTCCCGGCTGAGCTGCCGCGGCCCCGGCCCCGCGCCGCAGCGCAACAAGTGCGGCCTCAGCTGCCCGCTGGGACCTGACCTACCGCGCCCCTTCTTTCCCTCCCTTCCCTGCCTGCCGCGCCCCTCACCTGCCTCAGCGGCGCCCGCTGCTGAGGGGCGGTCACCCCGCCGGGAGCTCCCGGCGCCGCGGCCGGGCTGCGCCGATCAGCGTGGCCCCGCCGGTGGCTGCGGAGCGGGCGGCCCCAGCCTCGCCACCCCGGAGCTTTAAGGTCCCTCCCCGTTCACCTGCCGCCGCTTTTAACCCGCCCCTCACCCGCCCCCGCCCGCGCCCCGCTCCTGGCGGGAGCCCGGGGCGGGGCCCAGCGCCCATCCCCGCCGCTGTGCCCCGCGGAGGGGGCTGCGGCCAGCGGGGCGTCCGAGGTGAGGGGGAAAGAGCCACAGTAAGGGGTGGGAAGGGCTTGTGTCTGCTCCGGGGCTGCTTCCCGTCGCGGAGGGGCTGGTTTGGGGTTGCAGGAGGAGACCCTGAGGGGAAAGAGAGATCAAGGTAACAGCAGATACGTGAGGGTTTTTTTTCAGAGGAAACGCATATCTATTTAAGATAACAGGGTCGTGTTTCCATCTTGAGGAATCCAGGTATTCAGAAGGGCCTTGGGACAGAAAAAAGCCAGGTCTTTTCTCCCGGAAATCATTAAAAGAGTTGCTGGCCAAACAGAGGGAAGAGCCAGTAGTTTCTGGCCTTCTGAGGGTTTGTTTTCCAAGTGCGATTGAAATGCTACAGCAGTGCCCTGCAGACTCGCAGGCTTTCACGGAGCTGTGCATATTTGCCAGTGCAAAGACCTATTTTGGAAAGTTTTCTGTTTCCAAGGAATACAGTTGCTGAGGAAACAATTCACTTTAGGTTCAAAAATCCCTGCCCAAAACTGTGTACCCTGTCTTGCACACAGGCACATCAAACTAAATAAATGATCTGTAAACCTCTCAACTAAATTTACAAAGAAAATATACACCACAACTGGACAAACAGGACATTTGCTCAGACTTCGGGTGAAAAACTCAAGTGTTTGTGCGTCATTAGAGTATAAGGTCTCAAATGATAAATGATTTCCAACTGAATTCTACTGCCTTGTCTTTCCACCTTCTAGAAGACAAATAATCCCTGTAAAAATCTTTAGCAAAAATCAGTTACCTTATTTTGATTTCACATTCAGGAAGAAGAGGTAGGAATTTCTAGCACAAACAATCTAATACTTGAAATATAAGAAATCATCATCAGCTGCGGTTTAAACATTAGCCTCTGTCTCTCTGCTGCTCATCTTTCCTCCCACCCTTTCTTACCCATGCAGTTAGATCCACGGAACCTGTACCTTAGAACCATAGGAAAATTCGTGTTCACAGAGATCTGAGGAGGCTTTCAATCCAAGCTATTGATCAAAGCTGGGTCAGCTCTGAGACTGTTCATTAGTTATACCCCCTCCAGGGGGAACCCAGGGAAATTGGTTCACTTCAGCAGCTCTAGGACCAGCCCAAGGTATATGATGTGATGCTGAGCTAGACATACAATAAATACCTGAGGGCTGAGTTTAGCTGTGCTCACTGACTTCTGTGGGAGTTGTGTGTTCAAATGATGTTCAAGGTCCATGTGTGTGAGGAAGGGAGGTGGCTCTGGGCCTGGCCATGCATCTGCTCTTTGCGAAAGGGAAAGCCCATCTCCTAATGGAAGAGAAGCTCTAGAAGAGACATCTAGAACTCATGTGTTGTTCTCTCTCCAGTCACCCTCCAGCTTGATTCAGTGACCTTGGAAAAGTGACATGTATCATTTTAAGGCGTGAAATACTTTAAACATCAGTTATGTTTAGCTGCAGCAGAGGATTTTAGATTCTGTGCTGTTTTTTTCAAGGCTGTGTTTTCCACCAAAAAGAGGTTGGGGTTTTTTTTTGTTTTGTTTTGTTTTTTGTTTTTTGCAGTGAGAGAAATATTGTGAAAACATAAAACAAAAAATTTAAGTCCCATGAGGGCTAGCTTGAGGGAGATGGGGGTGTTTAGCCTGGAGAACAGGAGGCTCAGAGGAGACCTTTTTGCTCTGTACAACTGCCTGAAAGGAGGGTGTAGTGAAGTGGAGCCTCTTCTCCCAGGCAGCCAATGACAGGAGAAGAGGACACAGCCTCAGGCTGCACCAGGGGATATTGAGGTTGGGCATCAGGAAGAATTTATTCACTGGAAGGGTGGCCAGACACTGGAAGAGGCTGCCCAGGGTGATGGTGGAGTCACCGCCCCTGGAAGTGTTCAGGAAATGACTGGACAGGGCACATAGTGATATGGTTCAGTTGGCATGGTGTTGGTCAAAGGTTGAACTCAATGCTCTTGTAGGTCTTTTCCATGAAAAGCTCTTGGAAACAAGGCCCTATGGGTCTCATTGTTGCCTAAAGGTATATAAGCCTAAAGCAGGTAAGCCATGGGCAGAGTGGGGAGCTCTTTGAGCTCCCTTGTATCAGGTCTTCACTGCACTGCCTTTGGGACTGTCACAGTTGGAGAACAACACCTGCTGTTTCTCCCAAGGCAGAAGCACCCAGTTTTGAGAGCAAAGAAAAGTCTGAAATTATATTCTGTGTTTCCAAAATTAGATAGTATCAAACTATCTATTCCTTCGGTAGTGGGGAGCACCAAGTGAATGAGTGGCAGGGAGAAACAGACCAGATTCTCTTCTACTGGGTAATTTTTTCATCGCTTATCTGTTGAATGATGTTTCTCTGACCCAGTAGCATCAGCACCCTCTTAGATTATCAATGATGACTCAACAGACAACAGAAAAAAAAAAGAATGTCAGTGGGACATATGTCAGCGCTGGAAATTTAAGGACTGGAAGTCCTAGTCTTAATCACAGTGTTCTAGCTTTATTTATGAGGGTAAAATGACATATATTTAGTAATTGACCACTTAGTAAACAGAATTAAATTGTACTTATTCCTTTACACATGAACAGTCTTTTCTTTAGCTAGCATATAAAAATAACTGTTTGATAAGACTGTGAAATAAACACATGTGAATTGATTACTGTGAATTATGATAACCCGTTCTCTTGCAGTGCACTATTCTACATATAAGTATGTTTTGTTTATTGGCATGATTTTAAGGTAAAAAGTGAGAAGAAAGAGATAGATAAACATAAGCCCCATCCATTACTGACAAATAAACAAAGAAGAAAATTAAACTTACAGGGTTCAGAAATTTTGTGTCACTAGATGCCTCACAAGATAATGCAGTTTGAAAATAATTTTTTTTATTTGAAAATAGAGAGAGTTGTCACAACATCGTATTGACCAAAATTAGCTGTTGATATAAAGCCCAAATTTAGGATAAGGTTAGCCTCTTTGATAGTGCATGCCATCATCTAGAAGGTCATAATCACAGTCAAGGTCATAACCACAATCACTGACTGTCCTGTAGAGCATTTAAATTACGCTTTTTGAAATATTGGCATAGGTCTAGTTTTTCTTCTGAGCACTAATAAACCAGAGTCTGAAATTACTAGAACTGTTTAGTGAAATGTTAATCTGATTTTTATGTACTTCACTAGACTGAAGATTTGCACAAGAGCAAGTCCAACTGCTCAGCCTTAATATTATTCAGAAAGGAAAAAAGAGGAAAAAACCCCCAAACCCCAGGAAGTTTCTTTTCCATTTTTCCATGGCAGACGGCTGCTCAAACACTGTGATGCAGACTGGAAACGGGAGGCTTTTCTTCTTGAAAATTTCTGGTTCCTTTCCAAACCTTCACATCTCTAATTAGACTCTTTTTGCCTTCTGACTATTTAGCAGTTCAGAGCAGGGAAAAGAAAATTATGTCCAGTCCTTCAGTGTGAAACTATTGTGCCAGTGTGTCTCAAAGTTCATGCTGTCCTGTGGCACATTTATTAGGGGACAACAGGAATACATATGGTACTGATAATATATACTAAGTCTTGGACCAAGCCCATCTTTATTGTATGCTTCTTCAGCTTTTATTTTCAGTTTAATATACTGGTCAGCATTCCTACAGGGATTGTGTTGGCCCTGATTTACGCACTCTGGGCAAATCCCAGGACCTCATCTAGCCAGAAAAAACACCCAAAGAGTCATTTCCTTTTCAATATAATTACTTTAATGACAATGTGTAGTACAATAAAAGTTGCCCATGTAATATCCCTGTTTATTAACCACTGCAGCGTGTCAAGCATTTCTACTGCCTTGAAAAGCAGTACGTTTTTTTCAACTGCAAGGGCCTTACAGGTGCCTGAGAGAGTGATTCTGATTGCACTTTTTTTAAGTAATGGGCAGGTGGCTGTCTCCCTCATCTTTTTGACCTCAGGTTGTCCTCATCAATGAGACCTTCCCTTTTTTATTTTCAGTTTACAGATACACATGAAAAGTCACAGGAGAAACATACTGGCTACTTTCCTGCTAAGGTAACTTGGTGATCTTAGTGATATCCTCTGCTTGTAGAGATAGAAGAAGGAACAGGAGAGAATTAATAAAACCCAAAAAACTAAACCCAAAAAAAACCCTCAATCCCAAATACACAGGGAACCAACAAAAGGGGATGAAAATGGTTCTTAGCATTGCCAGTACATGACCAGGCTGACTCACACCAGTCCATATATTTTACACTTTTTAATGTCAAAATGGTCATGGGCAGCTGTTTTAGTACATAGCCATGCTTTTCCAGGAAGGCCTTGGAAAGTGTACCTCTCCTGCGTGCTAGTTAGGACAGACTAACCCATTGTCAGGCACCCATCAAAGCCTCTCCATTTCTTAAGCTGACAGCTCCGGATATCCAGCATCAGCCTGATTTGACAGGCAGAGCTTTCTTCATCCTTAGGCAGCCCAGTAATTTCTGCAACACTATTGCTAATTTGGAAGCTGACAGTTTCCATCTCCCCACCCCTTTGGTTTATTACAAGCATTTCATCAGACCTGCTGTAGACTGCCGTGTCCTTTTCTGCTCTGGGCAGAGGGGGACAAGCAAGGCTGTCAGCAGCGATGCTCCGTTGCTGTGGTGATGTTTCTCCTGGAGCAGGCGGCTGCAGCAAGTCCCCCACCCCAGTGGCACCTAGCCCAGGCTCTGGATGGACCCGTGGAGGCTTCCAGCTGATTTAATTGGTTCCTTGTTCCCCGGTTTGATGTAATAAATTCATTGTTCCCCAGTTCAACTTAATTGAGTCATTGTTACCCGATTTAACTGACTGATTGCTGCCTGGCTTGATTTAATTAATTTCCGCCTGACTTGCTGAATAAGCAAGCTCCTGCTGCCAGCTGCCAGCACGGCTCATGGCTCCTAATCCGTGCTGTCTACTTCAGCTGCTTGTCCTATACAACCTGTGCTTCTCCTGGGATCTGCTCTCTGTCCTACTCTAGCCACATCCTCTGTTACCTTCCTGTTTCCCTTTTCTATTCCTGTAGCTTGTCACCTACCCAAAGAGCTCCTCTCACTCACCCTCTAATGCTCCTTTCCATTCTCCTCTGCTTTTTCCTGTCTTTAGCCCTGGGACTACTTCCACCTTTCCTCCTCGAGTACTCACCACTGTGTCTCACAGTAACCCTCCCTGCTTTGGTTCCTCTAAAGCTGCTCTTGAGTTCCCCTGAAGGCTTTGCATTTCACTTGTTTCATGCATGACAGATTGCCCTTCCTATAGTGGGATCTTTTTGTATCCTATTCTGCCCAGGAATCCTACGCAGGCATCAACACTGGTCCAGTGCTCTCTTTCTTTCCTTCATTTCCACTACTTGCCTGTATGCATTTTTTCCTCCTTCAAGGTATCATCCAGAAGCCCGTCGCTCCTCTTGTGGCATGTTATCTAGCATCCTCTAGGCTCTTGGCTCTTTTTAATCAGTTCCCTGCCCCAGATCCATTCACTTGCTTTGAGATTTCTGTGTCCACTGTAAGGGTATCTTCCCTGATTGCTCCTTCTCTTTAGCCTGTTGTTTTCACCTAAGATGTTCTGATGGTGGTTCAGGTTTCTTGCTGACTCTCCACTTTCTGGCCCTTACTTCATTCCCCAATCTCCCTAGATCTCTTTCATTAATCTTTCTGTGTTTCACTGTCTCCATTCAGCAGAAACATGAGATATAGGTAGATCTTGTCCTCTTTTCTCTGCTGTTCTGTTCCACATTCCATCTGATGTCAATCTGGGAGTAGGCACACACTTGTTCAAGCAGAGAATTACTGCTCTCGAAAGTAATTGTGTCAAGGTGTAAGAATTTTTATTAATGATCAGCATGAGCCCAGACTTCTCCATGACCACTTCAGTTCAGTGCATATAGGTGAGGTCAGCTTTGCCCATGCTGTCAGTCTAGTATGCACAACATCTTGTGTGAGCAGATATCCCTCCTGCCCTTGCATTGTCCAGGCCTTGTTGGCCATGACATACTTCCTGTTCATCTGCACTCACTCTATTTATCAATTTTTCATTCTCATGTATTGGAAAAAAGTCCAGGAATGAGTGCTTGTCTCTCCAGTGTAAGCACCATCATTCAGTTGCCAGCTTACATCTGGCTTCTGTATTCTGGGAACATATATGGGGTGTGTTTCCCCTCCTTCCTCTGGCTCTCTCTTTTTCACTGGTGTGTCAATGTTTTCTTGAGAGAATCTCCTTGTCTACAAAGACACCCCTCTCCCCTCCTCAAGTCTTTAAGGAACCTTCACTCATAGAATCACAGAACCATTTAGGTTGGAAAAGACCTCCAAGGTCGACTCCAACTTTTGACTGAACACCACTTTGTCAACTAAACCATAGCACTATGTGCCATGTCCTGTTGTTTCTTGAGCACTTCCAGGGATGGTGACTCTACCATCTTCTTGGGCAGCCTGTTCCAGTGCCTGACCACCCTTTCAGTGAAGAAACCTACGCTGCATGGCCGAGGGTCTTCCATGTCACTTGCAATGAGTTAACCATGCCTTTTTTCATGCATGTAAAAGCCACTGTATTCCTAGGGCATTTTTGTTCAGACCCTTCTGGGCTTCATATGGCAGATTCCATTGATTTGGAAGAAGCTTTAGGAGAGCTCAGTCTTTGGGTTTTGGGGCTTTTTTTTTTTTTGTTGGTGTGTTACGGGTTCTTTGGTGGCTTTTTTTTTAATTCAGTCACATTTCGGTTTATTTCTTTTTCTTACAGTCTCCTAAAACTGAATGGACTTCTCTTAAGTTTCTCCCAGCATGGTAGGCAGAATAATAAGCTTTTTTGTACCCTAGTTAATGCAACTCAGCCATATTTCTGCTGCTCTAACATCCATTCTCTCCCCTCTATAGGCAATTCGCTTTGAATTCATCTTTGCAGTTCCTCTCCTGTTGTTGGCTTCTGCACATTTGCTAATTTACAGAGGCCATCAGACTTTGCAGATGATACAGATACTGGCAATCCCTCTTACATTACTGGGATATGAAGGTATGACGCCCAGTCCTGTTCCCATGAAAGCTGGTGCCAAACCTCCCATAAAATGTTATGAGAACAGGACTGAGCCTCAGAATCTTCATTCCATTCTCCATGATAGCAATTAAAATAATATTAATATTAGAAATAGAATTAACAGGTGCCAGACTCTTCTTGTTATCTTCCATCTTCTGTGTTTGGTAAGATATTTTTCTGATGGTGATTGCATTCACAGAGCTGATATATTCAAAATATGGATGCTCCAGGCTTTTCATAGCATGGAGCACATCTTAAGAAAAATTGAGGACTGCTCTTCTATGCACAGTCTGCCTTCCCATTTGTAATTGCAAAGCGCTCCCATGGCAAAACCAATGCTGCATAGATGGTTAAACACTATTTGTGTCCTTTTACCTCTATTTGATGTGGAGCATTTTGTCTTTTTCTAAAATGTTAATGACAGTCTGAAGTTGTTCCCATTTTCAGCCCCACCCTGCACTTCAGATAATTCTGCCCTTTGGGAAAACACTGATGTCAAGCACACTTCCTTCAGAAATGAAGTGGATCCGTGCAAGTCATTTCATCAGAACTTGCAATTGCAGTGATATAATTATCAATATAGTAGTGTCAGTATGCTCTAATAAACACAAGATACAAAAACCCCCAAAGTTTTACAAGATTATTTATGCAAGTGGTTTTATCTCAAGCTGAGAAGCAAACACAAAATCAGATGTGTAGCCATTTTGATGTACTTGCATGCAGGGAAGAATTGCAGTGCATTATGAGATGCTCGTCATGATGCAGTCATGAAAGGCAGAACTGGTTATGCACTGGGAGGTACCTGACGTCTCTTTTCTCCACATTTGGAAATCTGAAGAATTTTCTGTCTTTCTCTGTTTTAATCCTGTAGTTCTCCTTCCTCTGCATTTTACATTACAGAGCTGTGGTGAAGGTTTAGATGTTTCTCTGGATTGTCCTGATGGGAGCCAGGATCACTGGGTCAGTGTGTGGAGCCCATGTCTCCAGAGCTGTGGGAGCTCCCCTCATGCTAAGCAGTGTCAGCAACAACAGTTTTAGCCAAGAACTTCCTTTTCTGCTACAGCATCCTTCTGGCTTTCTTTCCTAATGTCTTTGCCATATGATTTTTATAAACACAGGACAACTTCTAACATGCCAACTGACAGTTAACATTGGTACAGGGACACATAACCTTAGAGATACCTGTTAACTAAAAGCCCTGTCCCTCCCATGCATGCTAAGAATACCATCAGCAAATGTCACCACCGTACTTTCAAGAGCTGAAAATTCTCCAGATAAATCATGTTGGTAATTATGTTCTGTGATTCTGGGCAGGAGTGGTTGAATAGCCCTAATTTGGAAAGTATTTGTTAGACTGTTCTGAAAGAATGTCAACTTCCAAGAAGCAAGAGTGGCCTCCTGAGGGGCATCTTGTAGAGGCCACATTTGAGGGGCTGGGTCAGGGGGTTCTGCATAGGTCATAGAAAATTAATGAATATAGATAACAGTAGAATTTGGACAAAGGAGTTTAACCATTTGAACCTGCTTCTATTTCACAGCCGGTAAGAGACATGAATTTGGGAAAGAATATATAAATACAAAGCTATATAAATGCACAAGTTGTCCATTTGCCTTACTGGCTCAGTCAGGCAGAGAAAATATATATAACTCTCTAGTTCAGCTATTTCACTGTCACAGGATCCAGACTCACCACAAAAAAAATGGTCTTCCTCTAAGATTTGCCTTTTATTTTCTACTACAACATTTTTTGCTAAAAAGCATTTACAATGTTCTGTGCAGCTGTGCAAAGAACAACAAACCATGTTCTGCAGGACAGAGGCTCTGTAAATTAACCCTTAAATGTGAGCTTGATAGGGGCCTACGGGATTTAGATGTAGAAACGTGTGTGGGAACTTAATAAATGCAGCACAAGAGTCAAAACTAATTAGCTGCCAGGTTCTCAAATGACTTGTCTCCTTCAAATGTTTTGCTCTCTTCTTCCATGATTGTTCAGAATCTGCATAATTCCAATACTGTCACTGCTTTCATGTATTCTTTATGCTTTTTTATACTCTTCAGCTGTGGAAGGTCATGGTTTCTATTGCCAAAAAGGATGATTATGGTTAAAGTGTATTTATGGGCCATTGACTTTGCCCCATCACTTGGTAACTACAGCTGCATATTCACTTTCAGAGCTACAATTAGTAATGAGAAAATAGCTTCAATATTATTGACTACATTGACATTTTCACTCTGTAAATTATCATGTCTGAGAAATGCTGTTGTTTACCTTCCTATTGGGAGTGTCACAACTAATGTCAATCTTCAGAGCTCCAGGTGTACATCTTCCTTGCTGCCTCTGGGACTGTGAAGCTCTGACATGGCTGTTTCCATAAATCCACAAAATCATTCACAGGGACCATTGAATAAGCAGGTAACCTGGACCATTGAATAGAGCAAGTAACCTACCTACAGGTCTGCAGAAACAAGCCTTAATGAGCAAATGGCATCAATCTCAAGCCCATGTGATAGAAATGCACAGTGTCAGTGCTGTCCTCATGTGCCAAATATTCCTTAACATCTGTGGACAGAGTGGAAAAATGGCTTCCTGCTGGTACAGAATGGAAACCTCAGCAGTAATTCACATTTTTCCTCATGACTTTAAGGAAACATTCGCCATTAATTTGCTGCCAACTCCCAGACTTCCAAGTTGAAAAAGGAGTAGGCTCTCCCAGAGCTTCCCACACCTCCCCAGACAACTGGGCCAAGTATCCTATGTTGTCTCTATCTTAGGAAATGCTGGGGTTCCAAAACATGGCAAGTGCTTTTCCCTTACTGGCTGTTGAAAAGAACTAATTCACATTACCATCCTTCTTACCTCCCTTGCACCTTACCAATGAAATGAGAGAGCAGGTAAGAGCCTGCCTTGAAAGCATTATGTTTAACTGTGATGAGGTCCATGGAACTCCAGGGGGTCTCATAGCTCATATCCTCCCAAGTCCTCTTTCTCTGCTCCCACACATCGTGCTGCTTCTCACTTGGGGTGTGTCACTGCTCTTTGCACCTTCTAGGCCAAGAGCAAGATTTTTTTATCCCTGTTCTCACAAGCATTTTGATTATCTAAGCAGTTCAGCAAGCAGTGGCAAAATAATAATGAGTTTCCATGAGTTACTCCAAATGGATTGTGACTTTGATTTAATGATTTGCAACAATGGAGTGCAAGATTTTGCTATGTCAGCTGCTGGATTAGAACAGGAGTCATTCTGAGCACGTGCCCACAGGAGCATCTCAAATGCGAAATGCTTTAATCACTCCTCACGCAAGCTGAGTAAACTGGACTCTGCAACATGAGCAGAAAGCAGCATTTTCCTGCTCAAGCACCACTGTCCAGAGCCCCAGCACTTGCCTAACTTTTGAAAGAATTAAGTTACACAGCCAGAGTGACTAAAGAAGGTCTTGACAAACCTCCCCTCTTCTTTTCAGGAGAGAATCACTGTTAGGGTGCCAGTCCCTGCAGAAAGAGAAAGGATGAAGGGATCTTTCCAGCTTTCATCCCTCCTGTGATAACTCTCAGTTCCCATCAATTGAAGCCACTGAGATAATCTTTCCTCTGGTACCAGGACCCCAAGATGGGTAGGTCAAGGTAGTCAAGCCAGTTTTGTCAGAATAGTCCCAGTTTCAAATCACAGCCTCTCTTTAATGTGGTCAGGTGCAACTCAGACCTCACGGCCTGTATGAGATCCTACCTGAAGAAGTAAGAAATATATCCTTTGTCCCACAGGACATCATTACAGTAATCCCATGGGGAGTCCTCTATCCCCTGAAGCATGTTGGCTGCTGTGAGAGACATGGTGCTGAGATCAGCCAGCTACTATTAGCACCCTTCTGGCCTGTCTGCTGCGCCCATGAGTATTACCTAAGAGTTTTCATTCAGACGACACTATTGACTTTCAGTGGCCAGTGAGTGCCTCTCACCTAACTCCTGCTCAGCAGAATGGGATGGTCTCTGCTTAGCCAACACCTCCCATCAGATGCTGCAGTTAGGATTACACCTAGGGACAGCCTAAACCATCAAAAACCACCCTAGGCCACAGTTGTTCCTAGGTAACCATGGGCTAAAATGCCAACCTGCTCTCCCTGTCCAGGTGCCCATCCAACCCTCTCCTCACCAGAGTGGCCAGGGAGATGTCAGCTTAGTGGGCAGAGGTTGGGCAATGCAGGACAGTCACACGCTCTGCTTTGCCTGGTTTGGCATGATGACGTTATTTTCTGGGGCAGCAGGAAGATCTGGGGAGCACCTGTGGTTCATGAGGGACGCAATCTCCAATGTTTTCTGCTGCTTTGGGTGCATGTCTGTGTGACAATCTGCAATGTGGGGATTACCAAACTGACTCAGATTGTGGGAAGCCTTGTCCCATGACACTTAAAGGTCCCTGCTGAGTCTGTGTTAGACACGTTTAGGTTACAGATCCTCTTTCTTCACTATCCAGTTTTTCTCCTAATTAAGGACTCTTCCCATTTACCCCAGCTTTCTGCCAAGTGATGAATGGACTTCTGCTTACTTTGTCCTGACAGTCATCCCCTTTGTCGTGTGCACTGGCTAGCATCTCTGAAATTCTGACACTCAGCAGTTTGGATGTTTTGGATTGTTTTTTTGGATGAGATAACACAGCCTGGCTATGATCTCCTATGGCTGCAAACCTCCAGCCTCATGGGTGTCCTCCCACTGTGGGATCTTCCTGCCTTGCTGTGAAGAGCAAAGAAGGGAGGTCACCCTTTGGAAACTGCCTTCTTTTCTTCCTTCCCTCACCACATGCTGCAAAATTGTTGTCCTTCCACCATGGTCAATATGTTGTGTGGCTGCAGGGGAGAAATTGCCTCCTAGCCATGAAACCAGATTTGCTTTGGTTGTAGTTTGTTCTCCACCTAGTGAAAACAGCCAGGAAATTTGTTTTGGACTATGGAGTTCAGCTTCTCTGCACAAGATTTTTCAGCCACTCATCTTGTCTGGAATTGGAGAGATAGGAGTAGAAAATATTTTCTCATCTTGATGGTTTGCTACCTAGAGTCTTGCTTTGTCAAATAGTGTCAAGACCTACCTTTTCATTTCTGCTAGTCCCTCAAAGAGCCTATTCTATTTTCCTTTTCTTCTATTAAAAAAAAAAAAAAAGTCCTTACAGCCTTACTGAAGTGGATACAATCCAACTAAAGTCCAAGCTCTGAAATGTCAGAATATTCCCCCGTCTTTGAGGTCCTCCCCATGCTAAGTACTGGGGCTCTGAGTCCATCTCATCAGCATGTAGCAGAGCTCAGAGAGGGACTCGGACCAGCTTTTGTTTCACGTGCCTCTGTGGCTTTGTTGTGACACAGATCACCTCCCATGTATCAACCCCATTGGGAATGCAGGGGTATTCCAAACCCTTTTGGGAAATCACACATCCACTTGGCTTCCCTGCTCAGATTCCCACCGTAACCCCAGAGAACAAGTGTTTCCTGGGACTCTTCCTTGGGGGACCCTGTGGCATGAGGCAGGAAGGAGTTTTGTGAAAGAAAACTTTACATGAGCTACTTACTTGTGACCTTGATCTGTCTTCTTTCCCCTTTCCAAAGTCAGGGTGATACTTAAATCTTGCCATTGGCTGGCTGGGTGGTGCCACTCAGCTTGGTGGCACTCAGGTGGTACCTACAGGCTTCCAGACTGCTCTGGTGCACTTCAGGTTCTCATCCACAGCTCTTGTCCTGCAGGTCACAATCTCCCAAAGTAAAACCTTGGCACAGAGCATCCTGATCCCTGTGGACCTGGTGGAAAGTTTGCACTAATTGAAATAATGGCACACATCAGACATACTCAGAGTGAGGAGGGAGCAAAGGAACTTACTGAAGAAAACAAATCCTAACAAGTACGGGATACTCATTTTGAGTAGTAATTCACACCTTACTTAGTGCTTAAGGGCAAAATTCATGCTGCCCAAGCTACTTTCCTAAGTTTGCAATGCATGGCATTTGCAACAGAGTAAATAGGCACATTTTAACACTTTTCATGTCCACAGAGATGTCTCTGTAATCCATACCATATCACATACACACAAGGCAACAGCATGTATGGGAATACATTTTAGTGTTGTAAAGAAGATCCCAGAGGAGACCCATTCCTGCTCTCCCTCCCTGAGGGGTCCAGGCTGCCATTACAACCACATTGAGCAAGAAGCAAGAGAAGATGTCCATTAACCCCTTAATTAAGTGCTGAGGTGGCAGTCACAAGTCAGGGTGTGTCCAGAAGAGCCAGATGAACAAGTGCAAAGAGCAGGAATCCCATTTGAACCCCACAGGGCTGTGGACAGTACCTGTGGTAACAGCACTGAGTTTAAATGCAGCTTTCCATTTCTGGAACCTAAAGAAGCTGGTGGTGATTAACCAGCTAAATCTGCCGTCAGGAGGCAGAAATTTCTGTTTTGGAGCATGGAGGAGGCAACCTGAGTGCCCTAACATCAAGCAGCTGTCAGCACAGGACAAGGAGACAGGCTTAAGGGCACCTTTGCCATAAGACCGCTCTGGTTTTATCACAATTCCTTTTCTTTGTTTCCCAGTTACAAGCAAAATGTAATTATAAATTCTGCTGCTGCCTGTCCTGTCAGAGCTGTGTGCTGCAGGAGACCACAGTGGGGTTTATCCCACCTGATTTCCTTGCCAATGCTCACACGCAGAGATGGCAATAGATGGTGGTGGTCTACGAAGCTGTTGTTTTTAGCATCTTCTCCACAGCCTCCCACCAGGACACCAGGGGGACAAATGACATTGCCAGCCATCCCCAAAGAGTTTGCTAGAAGAACACAAGGTCACTGAGCTGCTCTGTCCAGTCATGGCTGCAGGACTTGCCAAGGTTGTTCTCTCGTACAAGGACTGAAGGGTCCCAAGGCAGGGGTGTTCCTTGGCCCAATGAGTTGCTTTGGCAGGTGAATGGTACTTAGGTTGGTCACCTGCACACAGGTGCTGCAACACCTCAGCTTAGCAATCTGTACCCAGATCTCAGCCATCCCCCGTTGATCATAGCCAAGACAGCATCCCATTAGAGGAAAATGGGAAAAATTAATGGATGTACAGAAGAACAGTAGAAATGTAGAAACATTATCTAGAACTGGACTTTCAACATCCCTGGCTCATCACAATCCAAGCTCTCTTGAGATCCTCACCAACAACCTCTCTCAGCATTATCAGGAGCTAAATGTGTGGGAAAGAAAAAAAACCAAATACCTCAAAAATCAAATTGCTGTGCAAACTAGAAGGCAAAGAATCTATTGCATGAGATAAATCTCCTTGTATAGAACTGCCAATGTGCAAAAGTGAAACCAATTCATTTACTAACAAACATCAGTGCAAATTTCAAACAACACTGAGCTTTCACCTTTAGTTCTTTTCCCTATATTCTTTCTTCCCCATTTTCCCATCTCAATTTCATTTTGGTAAATATTTCTCCCTGTTGCTCAGATAACCGTATCTGATTGCAGAGGTTTGAAGCGTAACTGATGATGAAAGACGACCTGAGGGATATCGGAGTGCACGCACCAGAGGGGTGTGGACATAAACCCCTGAAATATGCTGGCAGTATGACCAGAGTCGTTCTACCTGTAGGTTAAGTCAAGATAAGAACTTGCCTGATGGTTGCACACACATGATTAGACAAAACCGATCCTTCATGCTTGTTAAAAATCCACCAGGACTGTTGGCTTGAGATGGGGCTGAGCCTGCAGGTTGAGGGGCGAAGGGGGGTCCGAGCCTCACGTTTTGACACAAAATTTGCAGGTGACCCTCTATCCTGATGGTGCACTCCCAGCTGGGAGAGTGGGAACAGAGGGTTAGCCCTACCAGCCAGGACCAGGGGTTTTGCCCCAGGTGCGCTTTTCAGCTCTGGGCTGGCACTGTTACAGCAGGTCCTCCTGCACCTGGCTCACAGGCACCTCTGCCTCTTCATGGCAGGCTTCAGTGTCACCTGCAGCACAAGGTCACTGCTGGGCACTGGTGGCAGCAGGGGTGGTGGCTGCCCTGGGCAGCAGCCAGCCCTCTGGGGGGTTACATAAAGGCGGTGGAACACGTCTGCTCCGGGCACAGGCAGTGAGGCACGCAGTGAGTGGATGACTAATGGCCCCACACTGGCCTACTTAGAGCTGGGGCGGCTTCGCTACCTGCTGCTCTGGTGGGTCTCCACAGCACTGATGGGCAGGGGAGAAGGATGACCTCTTCCTGGAGTGGAGGGCAGGTGGAAAACCTCCCCTCACTCAAATATGCTGAGCAGGGTTTGCCCGTTCATATGTGCAGAGGGCTTAGATTTCATAAGAAAGAGATAATCAGAAAATACTGCTGCAGCATGCAATCCAGCACTTCTTGCACTTCTTCCTCAGCACCTTCATACAGAATCTTCTTAAAAATTATTTACAAATACCAAGCAAAGTTGAAGGCACAGCCATGCAACGCTGATCATGGGTTTGCAGGATGAGTGTTGACTGATGATAGATACCTCTTTGAAAAGTCAGGGCTGCTTGTGTCACCTGGAGAGTGTATCTCTGCAAACAGCACAGGCAAGCAGAAGAGGTCAAATCAAAACCAGCTCCCACAGTGCATTATTAATCCTGCAGATTGTGTATAGTGGAAATAAAAAGTCATCTTAAAGTAGCCAAATGCTCTGATATAAAGAACGAATTAAAAAACCCTCCCAAACTATTAACAACAAATAGAAAGTGTTCTTGTCAATGAAAGCTCACTTGATTTTTACCCCAGACCTCTGACTCTCACATGCTGGCAGCACCGGAGCAGTGCCAGGTGTGTGCACCCACTTTCCCATCACATGGCTCCTCCAGCCTAGCCCAGGCAAGGTCTGTCCTGCCCCACCACAGCTGGAGTGTGGACAGGCCCTGAGGGAGGGCATCTCTCCGTGGATATCTTGTGAGTTTAAGAGGCTCAGGTGTCAAAGGGAACTCCCAGTGGAAAGCTATGGCCATAGAGGTTATTTTGAACAGTTGAAAGCTATTTAATGTTTAACCTCTCAGTTCACCTCTCCCTTCAGGTCTATACCTCTGGCATTAATGCAGCTGTTTTTCAAGTGTTTAAACTTTCCTTGCTATCAATCAGCTCAGGAACTGTAAACACTCACATTGTGGATCCATAATATCTCATTCTCCATCACGTGTTAAGATGTCATGGGACAACTGCTGGGTTTTTTCAGACTTTTGGACCCATTTTTATGCTGAAATTCTTTATGGTGGGGCCATTGATTGGGCTGTGCAGCAGGACAGCAGCAGCCATCTGCTGCCAGCAGTGACACAGAGGAGTGTAGGCTCATCCATCAGAGCAAAGGGAAGGGAGTGCTGCTCTAAATGGGGCCATGTTTGTGCCACAGCAGCAGATATGCACAGGGAGGAAAGATTTTTTCCTTACAAACCTGGGGCCAGGACCTTGGCCATAGGTTGCAGCTGGCAGGGAACATGAAGCTCCTGGCTTAGGAAGAGAGCAGGGAGTGGACAATGACTCACAGCCCAGCCCAGTCCTCCCTCCCTGCCAGCCACAAGTGCTGGGCAGCGGATTTCAGGGAGGAAGAGAAGGACAAAGCCACTCATCATCCACTCCTGTGTTCTCCACTGATTCACTCTTTGCTCATCTAGACAGGGCTGAAAATAACAGCGTGCAAAAGGAAGGGCAAAGGTGCAGGCAGCCCAGGTGGGAGGTCTGAGCGTGCCAGTTTGGCTGGGATCACCACTGAGCATGGTGTGGGCCACTCTGGCATGGCAGCAAATCAGTCTGAGGACTGGGAAAAGACATGCATTATCTTCAGTCCTCTTAAAACAGAAATGAGCATTGATGTGGTCTGATTTAATAGAGGCTGAAGATGTTTGCATGAATTAACTGGAGCGTAGGGTCCTGGTCTGGACACGGTACTTGCAGACTTGGACAAAGTGAGAAGAATTCAAGGACCACAAGAATCAAGAGAATTATACACCAAGGGATTCAAAATGAAAAACATGGCTCACTTAGTCCAAGGAAAGAATATTAGGTACTGAGAATGGAAACAATCCTCTAACACATAAAGCCTTCTTGAGGAGATGATTGTTTTATATTATCTGTGTAGACAAAGATACGAAGAAATCAATTTTGCTTCTGCAACAAAGAGTGCTTTGACAACCTACTAGGGAACATTTCCAAGATGTACAAGGCGTGGAGTCTGGGGAGAGGCTGGAGAATCCCTTTCCAGAAAGATTTTTAAAGAGTCCTTAGACAAACTTTGCTGTGATGTTTCCCTGCACTGAGTGCCTGTGGCGGGAGTCCGGCAGGGCTCCCTGGCAGTGGGGTGTCTCAGTGCAGAGAGGGAACCCAGCGATCCTGCCAGGTCTCCTCCTGGTTTACATTTTGTCGCCTCAAATGTGGCATTAAGTATTCTTGGCAAGAGTGGTGACTTGGCTCGAACAAGCATTTGATAAGATCCATAAAGCTAAACACAGATTACTGCTCTATAAGAAAGTGTTGAACAGTAAATATGCCCCACTTTCTATGATGTAAACCATGTTAATTCTCTAAGCACAATTCATAACACATCTGGAGCCAACTATTTCCATCTACTTATAGACAGTGTTAAGTGAGCTACTGTCTTAATTTTGCTGAGCCAGACAGAGATAATACCCCCAGGAAACATTTTAAGTCTGTAAAAAGTAAAAATGACAGTGTAGGTTGCTAAGTGATAATGATTTGCAAAACATAAATACTTTCACAAAGGAAGTGATTAATTCAGGACATTCTTTATATATCACTACTAAAATCTTTTCAGCTGCAGCCCATTATGTACCTTTATCTCACAGCATACTCACTTTGTTTTACAACCAATCCTTTTAATCTGCCCGTTTTTTTCAAATTTACGTCTTTAATTTACTCAGCTTTTTGCCTGCTGTAGCCATCCTCACTCCGTGGAATGACACCCATGGACCTATCACACACAGGATCAGAGACATTTGCACTTGGATGCCAAAGAGAGGTTCAAAGAATGGTTCCAGCAGCAATGTACTGTCCAACATGGGTGGTTTGTCATCATCCATGGAGGAGCTAGTGGTGCAGAGTCCATCTCCTGCAAACAGAGCACCCAACAGATATGTTATTTATTAATTCCTGTATGACAACATTCTGCCTTTTGCCTTAGATGAAGACACTGGAGATGAGAGGCTGTAAATCTAAGGTGGAAGAACTGATGCTTGCAGGACAATGGAGAGTGTTGTCACTAATTTAAATATTCATACTGTCTGACATGCAGCGACCAAGGAACAGCATTCAGATCTTCCATGGGAATATCTCTCCCAGCCCCTAAGTGCCAAATTGCTGCACATGGACATGAGAAGCACAGGAGCTCCACAACTTCTTGGCTCCATTAGTACTTACCTCAGACAATGGCCTGACAGTTTGCCAATTCTTGAAAAACTGCAATCTTTGTTTTGTTTTATGACAGTGTTGTCATTTCAGTGTCTGCATGACATTGAAAATGCTGCCTCCTGAAGCAGATGCCTCTTGCAAGGCATGAGCGTGACCAGCTCATGGCATGCCCAGCCCCCTGCCCAACTGCTGGGGTTGACTGGCTCCTCCTTGCTCACTGCTGCCTTTAAGTGATGTGAATCCACTGGCAGCAACTTTCACCAAGGCTGCTTCCAATACTGACTCCCATCATATCTCTAAGGAAGCATTGAGGTGACCTTCCATAAAATCAGGAAAGGGCAATAAAACCTGCTAGTTGATACCTATTTACACTCTCCTGGTTTTGTAGATTTTTTTCTGATGCTCCAGTAGCCTTTCCCCACTAGTTTCACATCCATGTCCTGTTTCCCTCTTCTCTTCTATCATGTCACAGCCTCAGTGTTGACAGTGATTCATCCTTCCCTGATTATTTCAACACGCCTGTATCTTGACTTTATTTCCTATTTCCTTCACAGCTTCCCCTTTCTAAAAGTTATGAGTGTCTGCTCTTGTGATTTCTTCATTACTTTATGCAATGGGGATGTCCCAGCAGCCCTGGCTTGCTCATATCCTTCTGGAAATTATTGTATTATGTATTGTTTGTGTAGCTTTACCATGTTTCAAAAATGCCCACCACCACTCTGTCTTGGAGTGCTGCCTTGAATATTTGTCTTGTTGTTTACAATAAGTTTGGGTTTGGATTTTTTGTGGTTTTGTTTTGTTTTTTCTTCTTTGTACAATGACCTAAAATGCTCACAAAATATCTCTTTGGAAACCACCTTCTCATACCTAGACTTTACTTATTGTGATTGAGTGTAACCCCACCTTTTTCTTCATCTTCCTCTTGGTCTCTTTAGATAAACTAATTTGTGGCTGCATGAGCATTGGGTGTATGCTTATAATAAGCATTAGGCCATCTTGCATATTTTAATTGTTTCTAATTTGCATGTTTATGGGGATCAAGGTTCTCTGATTTGTACTGACTATATCTGCATCATCTCCAAGAGATGTGTATCAATCCTCTCCTAAAAGAACTCAAAGACCTCTGCAATTGCTCTAAATAACTTGTTCAGTTGCTTAACTTACACTTAGGAAGACTTTTTAAAAAAATCTAAGCTGTGGATCAAACTCCCTTGGTACTTGCATTTGCAGCTAGGGCGAGCTTTGTGCAACCTTGTAAAAGCTTGAAAAATATTATTTAATCTATTTCATAAGCAGTGAGCCCAAGAGTGTAGGTAAGTCTGTGAAGATGGTCTCCATGCCCACAAAAAGGAACAAGGGTCAAGACCAAGCAAACAGTTAAAATAGCTGTCAGCCAAAATCATGGGCATCAGAAGGAGATGTGGAGGGCTGAGCAGCAGGTGATAAATCTGCTTGGTCTTGGGCTGACAGGGGATCAGATCCCAGTCAAGATTTTTTCACTTGCCATGCTCAGGGCTGAGAACATGGCTTGAGTAAGTGGTGTTTTCCAAGGTGCCACCCTCAGATCAGGCTCCTGTGTAGCTCTTGCAGCCATTCCTTCTCCCATCTCCAATCCTCTTCCCCTGGGAGGGTGCCTGACCCAGAGCACTGCCAGCCTTCACTGAGGGAAAAATGGGAATGCAAAGATGCAGCTGAGCATTAAGTAGGCAACTGGAAAACGAGGGAGACTGTAAGGGACCTCCAAACAGGCATGGATGCAGAAAAAAAAAAAACAAAAAACACCAAAAAAAAAAAAAAAGGCACAAACCACAAACCATAGGGAGACTGAGTGGGCCAGGACCATTGCCTGTGTTTCTGGGCAGTGAAGGGAGATGCAGACACAGATCCAAGGATCCCCCAGTGCAGCCTCCCTCGGTCTGGGCTGTGTTCAGGGTGTTGTTCAGCCCTGTGCTCTCTGTTGTGCTGCATAAGAGATTATTGCCAAAGGTGAAAATATACTGTCATAAAATTCTCCCCTAATAAATTTCCCTTCATTAAGCCAGCTTGCATTTTAATTGTGGAGACTATACTTTCTCCACCCAGTTACTGTGGTTTTCCCAGGTACGTAAACTGGGGATTTTAGCCAAGGGTAGAATTGTGTGAACTGTAGCTGGTTCCATTCCAAACCTTCACAAAAGTAGAAGCATGTATTAGGTATTTCATAATTTCCTCACAAAAGGAATAAAAAAATAGGAAGAGCTGATGCAGATTTGCCATAAGAGCTTTCTCCAGGTAAAATTGTTGGATATACCACTAAAAAACACGTGAAAATAATAGTTCAAGTAACAAAAATATCAAGATCTCCTTGAGAAAACCATGACTGGAAGGACAGTATTTGCCAAACAGGCTGGGAAAGAAGGAAAAATGTATCCCATTGCTGGGGAATAGAAAGACAGAATATGAAGTGAGAGCTAGAGGGAATGAGGGCTCAGAAAAGCTACATCAGTGAGCACTGGTACATCCAGCACACATAACCCATGTGGGGTCTCTGCTTCTCAGGGAGGATGCAAGGAGTTGCAAAGAAACAGGCAGGAGCTAGGGGTTGGAAGAGCTGCCTTATGAGGCTAGAAAAGGTATCTTATGTCCCACATTACAGGGACTGTGCTGACCACAAGGGTCCTGCTTCTACTGCCCTGTGCCTTCCAGATCCAAACATAAAGTCCCTGTGGCCTAAAAAGACCTTCTGCCAATAACTTTATTTTAAGGCTCACAGAGCAGTTGTTCACCAATGATTTCAGCAAGCACCAAGTTGACAAATACTGCGTCAGACATAAATAGGGAGCAGCTTCATCTTGGAACCTATCATGAGATTAAATTGGAGAAGTCAAACATTGCTGTCAACAGAGAGGATTAGGAAAAGGCTGTGTTTGGCACTCCTGCACCTGCAGCACACAGCACTGTCCTGGGAGGAATGTGAGTCAGAGGGGATTCTGCCAATGGGCAGCTGGGCTGTGCCTGGGGAACTGCAATGGGAATGACCAAAACACACCCTTGAGAAACCAGCCGTGATGAAACAGGGTCCAGATGGCCAGATCCAGAGTTTGGATCCAATCTACTGAGTGAAAATAATCAGTATTCACCACAAAGAGTTTGCTTGTAGAGGCTGGGAGGTTGGTACCACATCTGGGTAGCATTTAATGCCCATGTGTAGCTTTGAAATTAAAGATAGACCTCTCAGCAGCTGAGAATCAGTAATGAAGGGTCACCAGAAGAAAGTCATGTGGAAAGAGAGGTGGATGGTGAATGGACAATTCAAAGAAAAGCTAAAAAAACAGAAAAAGAAGAAATACAAAGTAATGAAATAAAGTATAGAGTATACCCATATTACTACATGAGCTTGGATATTATGCAAAGGAGCATAAATTTAAAAAAATGGCTGGTAAATACAAAGTTTTGCTTCCCTCAGAGAAAATTCTTGAGGAAATTCACACTGAAAGGGTGAGAAGCAACCAGAATAACACTGCTCCACTGCCACTACTGAAAATAAGCTCACTGAGTGTTGCCAAAAGTAAAGGACAGCTGTGGTGTTAATGCTAAACAAACCAGTCTTCCCATGGTAGCTGGGTTTTATTCAGTTCTGGTCTTTGTGCTTTCCTACTACAAACAAGGTGATCATCACTTCTAGAAGTGTCTCAACATTGCTTTAATTAGGCAGCTTACAAATTATCTGGTTTTTAAATTACTCATAATCATGAGCATGGTCATGTTAAAGCCCTCCTTGTAGGCTCTAACATCCAGTGCTGATCACTTCTACCTTTTGACACAAATTTCAGAACCTTTGACACGACCACCAGAGGAAGGTCCTGCAACTACACACATCTTGGCAGAAGAGTCCCCATGCTGCTGACAGAGGAATATTTACCTCATGGAAAGTTCTCCAGGTTTCCTCAGACTGAAGTAATGCCATCAGGTAGATGGCAGCTGGCAGTAACCCACATCAGTGAAAATCAGAAAAGCTGCAGCTGCGATCACAGAAAAGAGCTTGGACCAGCACAGCACCAGGGCAGATGGGTATCAGCTATCACAGGTAAACTATCTTGGAAGGAAAAAATTGATTTTATTGGTGAATAGTCCAAGTTTGTTAGCCTGGAAAATGGGTAAATGAGCTGTTTACATAGTACAGCAAACATGCACCTACCTCACTTTTACTGATGATTAAATATGTTTGCATTAATCCCTACCTACTGGTTTTCCCTTAATAAACTATTAGGACACTAAGATCAGATTGAATCTGATTTTATTTGTCCTAACATAAATAATACCTGCATCTTCATAAGAAAAATTATATTCTCTATTTATCTCTGCAGTTGTATCCTTATTTTTAATAGCTTTTGTTTTGTAAACAACACACTGGAGTAGTATGAGATGTCTCAGCAATTGAAGGTATTTTCAGACTTCTGTGATCACGCTTTACTACGCACTGATACAGATACTGATAGAGGGGAGATGGTGTTTGCAGTTAACGTTTCTTTCTAAAGAAGGAAAAACAAAAGCAAATGAAACATTTCTGGTTTGTAGAAGTACAAAATGTGACTTCATGCTACTCCATAAACTTCAGTACAACATGGACAACAGAAACTGCTCATTCCATGAAATCAGCTGGCTGTAAACTTGCTGTCTCCAGTAGCCCATGTGTTTGAAACGGCACAATTACATCTTTCCATTAACGGCACAATTACAGCTTTCCATTAGTGCATGGCTTTGAAAGGGCATTGTTGAGTAATATCAGAAAATCTAGTTTTATGGTTGCAAGGTGCTCTGGAATGTGGAAAACTACACACTTCTGTGACTGCTGCCTTTGTATGACACTAGCAATTCCAGAAATATGTTTTTAACTGCACAGAAATACTTTCTATAGTACTACTAAGGACTTAGTATGCAGATTTCACACCATTAAGTAGGGCTTATTAAAAAAACCCAAAAAATAAGTTCCACATCAACAGAGCTTACAGTAAAGCTGACTTATAAACAACGACCTCATTTTTTCACTAATATCAGTGTCAAAGTGAGGATTTTCCAGCCTCATTACTTTCTCCTTGGGCTGCCAAAAAATGCCTCCATTGTATTCCTTAGGAGCATCACCTGTTTAAGCAGACCAAGAACAAGCAACCGTGGCTTGATGTGGAAAGTAGGTACCATTATAGTATTGGAAAAATTAGTGCAAGACCTGATGTTAAAGTTTAAACACATCGGAAATGGAAAGGGTTTTTATAGTGTTATAAATTACAGAGCCTTTTTAATGTTTTCTATTGGAAAACATCTCCATTGGGATGACACAGAGGTGTTGGACCCTTGTAGAGGCCTTGGGCAGTCTGTTAAAACTACAACAGTGTCATCATCTAGGCTTAAGCTAAACAGATCAAACATCCAATTTAGGGCAAATTTACAGCTCTTGTATAGAATCTTCTAAAAAGAGTAAGGTCAGCATAAAGGTTTCCTGTATCCTCATGAAACTGTGGGTTCTTAAATTAACTTTGCCATGTTAGACTATATTCTACCCACAGATAAAAGGAAACAAGTTTCAGGATGATTCTGCTTCTTACATGTCTCTTGTGAAAACAGATGAGAAATCCAAGTAGCTGGAAGGAGTCTACCAAGCTGCATGTTAAAATCTCCATTTCACACCCACATTCAAGGAGAAATCTCATGCCTACTGAGTGCTGTTTTATTCCAAGCATCTCTCCATTTAAATGTCTGGTGAAGAGCAATCCATCCTCGCAACCCAATGGAGCATTTCTTTGAATGTGTTAAAAAAATACGTTATACTGCTCCATAGAAAACTAGAACACTGCTCATTTCTTATGACCTCCCATTTATAGTAGAAGCAAGAGGTTTGTGTAGCCTTTCTAGAGAAGAAGGTTCTACCCAAAAAATGAACTGTAACAGGTACCAGTCCATAGGTAACTTCCTGTAAGTGATGTGCTCTAAGCTGCATCCCTGCTTAGCTCTGAGTAACATGCTGAAGAGAGGAACTCCTTTCTCTTTCTGAAATCACAGCAAAGAACAGAAAGAAATCCTTGTCTGTTGGCTTGGTACATACACAGCCTTACCAAATCAAATGTGAGTTTTCCCCTGGAGTCAGTTTTTGTCTTTCCACTCTGCAATAGCACCCACACGTGCATGCACACACACACTCACACTGAAGCTTGAAGGAACAGAGCAGATGAGCAGGCAGCTAGAGCAAACATATTCATTTACACTTGTTTGCTCTAATTAGATACAAATTAATTTGTGAAAAAGGTCCCTTTGGGCCTGGTAGGCTGCTGAAAGCAGAAGATTATTTGGTTTTCCTCCTGATACTTCCAGTAATTGTTAGGTTCACATCTGCTGGGCTTTCTCACGGAAAGCTGCTGTCCTCCATATTGCCATCCCTGCAAGGGCACCACAGTTACAGGTTCTCAAACACCTTTTTGTAACTCCATACTATGACAATGCAGTCCTGACACAGAACTATATAGGCACTGGCAGCAACATCACTTTGCCTGAAAATTTTTTTGTTTTGTTTTGATACAAGCACCACAAGCACTTCTCCTGCTTCCCTAATGAAACACTGTTCACTCTTTGCCTGAAAGATGGTATAGATGGGATAACACAGTTTAATACCATTCAAATTAGATAATAGTGCAATCAGAAAAATGTTCACATTTTAACTTTCCAGCTTACTATGATTTAGCAGAGGAACAGGGAAACAACTACAGAATAGGGAAAGTAATACAGCTGCTTTGCAAGCTGCAAACTACTCCATTATATTTAGAAATTTAGGAAACAGAGGTACTGGAGACTTCCCTCAGTGAAACAATTGAGTATTTCCCTGCATCTGTCCTTTCTTCCTATTTCACACATCAGAGATGTTTTCTTTTTAATGGCATCAAATCAAAGGCTTTGGTATGAACATATTGGACACTGCTTCCAATAAGCCACAGTAACTTACAGTAAAATACATGCAATAAGGAAAACAATAAATATCAAATTGGTGAAACAGAGAAAAACACAGTGCAACAAAGACGGCCTTAGAAAATTCTACAGGTGTAACCTGAACAAAAATACAAGATTTTAAAATATGCAATTGTGTAAAAAAGAAACCACAAGATAAATTATTCCAAAATATCTCATATTTTACTATAAATTAGTTACTTGAACATTTAACTACTGCTCATTCTGTTGACAATCAAACAAAATAAATATTTAACTGTGTCTGGAGCAACGTTTCTGATGCAAAATTATCCAGAATCAAATAAAACTTGAAATCAGGAAATGTAAACCAGGAGGAAACCTAGGAGGTCTCTGCTATAACCTCCTGCGCACAGCAAGTCAGCTCTGAGGTCAGACCAGGCTGCTCAGGGCTTCATTCAGTCAGGATTTGAAAACCTCCAGGTTGGGAGAATACACCACCTCTGTGGACAACCCGTGCTGGTTGGAACTTCTATGAAAATGTCAGCTAAAATACACTTTTTGTCAAGAACCTTCCCCTTCCTCAACTTAGCTGTAAACCTGTGTGGGAACTGATGCTCGAAGGTGAGATCTGCTGTAACACCGTGGAGCAGCTGCTCACGGTACAGAAGTGCTCTGTCTCTAAAGCATCAATCACACTGGAGCACACAAGTTAATACCTTCCTCATTAAAATACTTTATTAATAAGCAAATAATAAAGACAGCAGCAAATATTTCATGACATGATCAAGTTTTAAAAAATCTCAGAGTAAACAGAAGCACTGCAAGCTAATTAGTTATGACAATGTCATATGCCCACAAGAGAAACAGGTCAAATCTTGAAAGTAATCAGAACCTTCTTCAGCCTTGTCTGAAATGCAAAACCATACACAAAATGAGGAAATCAACCTCATAATTAATTTACTATTGCTTAGTAAGGCCTCAGGAATGAGGCCTTAGATATCTAAGGCTCTCAGATATCTAAATGGGTTGTGAGATAGTCACTGTGGCAATAAAAAATAAGAGAAGAAACATGAACATTTTAAGTCTGTATTGGGATAAAGTAATAATTTGAGCTTACAAATTTCCTGTTCACTCCACTGATTATAAAGAAACACAGGACAACCTCTGCACTATGCCTCCCATCCTATCTTTTACATCCAGGGATGTGTTCTTGGCCCACCACTTGTGTCGAGCAATACAAATTATCTTAAGTCTCTTTTACTGTGACCTAAGCACAAATAAGTGGGTTTGGTATGTTCATGCAGACATTTCTGCTAAGCTCAAAATGGTAACTAGTAAAGTTACAGTTTTACTAAACAACAGCTTGTTTGTGTACTGCATCCTCTATGAAAAACATGAGAATTAGCAGAATGACAGCTTAAAACTTCTGCATCTGTAATGTGAAGTTACATGACCAGCTAGCACAAATTCAGAACTGCATAACTCAAGCAGGGTGGATGCAATGCAGTGTTTCAAGTTAATCCTACTATCTGCATTAACAATAATGCCCCAAGGTTCCAGCTAAGATCAAAGTCCAACTATATTACAGAGTACAGATGTTCATAGTAACACTGCAGTGGACCAAAACATGCCACTGCAGCACCTGAGGTTGATCCTACTTCCAGGTGTATCCCGTGTTTTTCTGTGTGGAGATGCTGTATCTCCTGAGGGAAGGGCAGCAGTAAAGCATAGATGCTACATCTAAGGCACTGCATCTTTCCCTCTGTAGGGGACCAGAAGAGCTGATCATAGAATCATCAAAAGGCTTGGGTTGGAAGGGACCTTAAAGATCATCTAGTTCCAGCTCGGACATGTGGGTTCCTTCAGCTACAGCTGTTACATTCACTACAGCTGAGTCCTAAAGAAGCAGATCTTGCTTCAACCAATGTATAAAACAGACATGTCTGCAGAGAGGTGAACTGGTTTCCCAAGGTCATTTGGAAGGTCGTGGAGAAAACCTGGACAGATGCACTACACTATACTGTCTCCCAAACCAGCTTCTAAAACCAGATCTCTCATTTCTCACAGACAAGTCATAAAATCTGGCACATACTTACGCAGCAATGCCAACAGCCAGCATCAAACATCAGTGAGCAAAGCCATGGGCTCTCAAGTGCATGGTCTTGTAAACCAAGTAGGTATCTGGTAAGCCTTAGAGAACCAGGGGGAGGGATGAAGGGGGAATTCTGCTCTATTTACTCACATTTAGATCACCATACAGGTATAGAAGAAAGGAGGAGCAGTTCTTTCCCCTACATTGTGAAACAGTAACAGATACAAACTGAAGTTACCCTTAACTGCTGCTGAGGTCTCAGCTCACCCTGGGGTGAATCCAAGCTTTGCTCAATACAACCTTCCCCTATCTGCAGTCACTGCTTTACAAATTAACCTGTCATAGCAACTGGCGGGGGAGGGCTTATTTTCTCTAGTGACAAACATGATGTTTGCCTGTTTCAGGTCCCTGCATTAGCAAATATTGTTCAAGTGGTGAATTCCTAAGCAAGTTGAAAAATGCATTATTTAAAACATGATTGTGTTCCTGCATTGCACAATATTAATGTTGCTAAAGCTACTTAACGCTTACACATCTAATGCATCTGCATAGTAATTTGATAAATTTTAACTGAACTTTTTAATAACTGTTTCTAGTCATTCATGAATTTGGCAAACTTGGACCAAATGCTTCATTGGTCTCCATGTGCATATATCATTGGTTGCCCATTCAGTCTCCTCTTCTGCAAGACCAAAAATTTCCACTTTTTTTATGAAGATCTGCTCTTCGTTTGATCTCTCCTGTTAGATAAGGTACACCTCAGTCAGATTTCATTTGTGTTTTCAGTTTGGCAAGACCGGTGAGACATTCATCTCTCCATTTTCTCCTGGCATCCAGGACTTTTGGTACAACCGGAATTTTTTCAGACAGTGCCTGGAAGAGAAAATTTAAGATGACTAAATTTCACGTTGTGAGTGAAAAGTTTTTACCAGCATTTTTTTCCTGTTTTCCCTGTGTCAGACCAAGTCACCATCCACACAAACTATAATTTAGGCTATCACAACAAATAGGTCACAAATTCTTTACATGAGTGACTGGAAAGGAACCAACCTGTATGGGAATAAAAATGTGCCCACTTGGATAAGGTATCCTGAATGTGGCAATGAGGATGACTACAGAAACAACAAAGCATCAGCCTCTTCCCTCATTTTGCTCCACACAGTCACTGTCTAGTCTCTTTGATGATAATCTTTTATTAAGTAGAAAGGAGACAACCTGGCCATTTATGTTGCTGAAAATGTGTTCTGAACCAGATTCCTGTGTGTGGTTCCCCATAAAGGCAGTGAGGGATATCATGTTTATAAAAACATTTTGGCTTAAGAATACCAGTTATAATAAAAATGACAGGGGAAGACACAGAGCAAACTCAGGGGAAAAAAGTATTTCTGAGTGCACAATCAGAGTTGTCTTAGAAGTGCCAAGGAAAAAAGAAGTTGTTTTGCAAGTCCAGATAGAGACCACAAGGTCATCTTTGCCAAAATAGGACCTGAGGTCTTAGGCTTAAAAGGCAAGTGTTGAGAAACTAGGTAAAACCTGGACCTGTTACCAATGACTGGCAAGCTGCAGTCACTCCAGAAAAAAATCAGAGGGGGGACGGAAGAGTAAGATAAGAAATGTTTAATGATTTACTCTAACAGAGCACCCCTGCAAGCCCATCTTTGGCACTGAAGACTGAAGATAATAAAGACACACAGAAGCAGATGTTGAAGTGGAATCCAGCCTTCTATAAAGAAAGCCAAATGGTTTCATACCAATTAAAAGCTTCTGATTGTGAATGACTTCAAAATTATTATTGATTATTATTATAAGCAGTCTATGTTATTTAAGCATAAAATAATCTCTTTCCTCAAAATGCATTAACATAAACAGGAACACAAAATGCTATCTTCCAGACAGGCTGCCTCCGCATTTGGAATTAATCTCTGACAGCTGATCAGAAATGATTCAACTCCTACACATGTTCTTTAGTGAATCATTAAAAAAGGCACCTCTGAAAAGGCAGAGTTAGGAAATGACAACACTTCAGTTGATTCCTGTGGTCATTCAAATTAACTATGTAGTGAGTATAAACAAATTGTGGGCTTGGAAATGTTAATACATAAACTAGATCCCAATCCAGAACAGCACTTAAGCACATTTTATCTTTAAACATGCAAGTAAACCTTACCAGACTGCTCACATGCTTATCTTAAACGTGTATTTGCACACATTACAAACTGGAATTCAAGTTTGTAAAGTATAAAAAGAACACTCAGAAGAAAAAAAGCTACAGGTTTGTGCAGGAAGATGGAGTAGCTGGAAGACACAGGATGAATATTCATGTAGGAAAGGAGGCTGAGCATAATACGGTAAGAGGAGGGAAGTGGTAAGAAGTAGCATGGAGGATTAAATGCCAATAATGCACAGCTGTTAGCAGCTGACTCCTCTGTCTAGTAATAATGTTACTGGTAATAATGTGACTGCTAGGTCACTTTCCCATGATGGACTGCCCAAGTGCTTTCAAAAGGGACTCACAGGCATGCTGATCTTTTCCCTTACAGTACACATTCACACAATAAATACAGACTACAGATACCTCCAGCAGTAAACTGAAATAGTACAAATGTTAAAATAAAAACTAATGTTCTTTGTTCTGAATGTCACTGTTTTTATCAACTCCCTATTTACCTGATTGACTTTCTGCACAGTTTCACCTGAAAATTCTGGAACTGGCCCAAAAGTGTTCAGAACAAGTCTCATTCCTTCAGCATATCTTTCACAATAATTTGAAACACCTGAAAATAAGAGTGAAAAGTTACATTTCAACAGAAATTCCTAGTTAAAGTCAGTAAGGCTGCCTGTGCTTAAGCATTGTCTTAAATCAGAGACCCAAAAAATGGTCTGCTCTTATGATTAAGACACCTTATCGTCATCAAGAAAAAATGAATCCCATCCACCCCATTTCCATTAAGGTTCATGGAAAAATTATTTAGGACAGGGCTGCATTGCAAAACCAATGAATGTCACACACCAGCAGGCAATGCTGTGTGAGGGTGCAGTGCAGGACCACAATATGCCTGTACTTTGTTACTTGTGACCAGAAAGCTTCCCTGACCAGGGTCCATGAGGAGACTGCTCTCACCTCTCCTCCTGGTCAGTGTGTGTCGTATCTTGAGGCATTCCTGTCATTATTTTTTTTTATTAACCTGGAGTGTATCAAGAACAACATGGCTCAGGGGGAAAGCATCAAAGGCACGGAGACACAGGTGGCCTCCAGTGAAGGAAAAAGGCTAAAGGAGGAGCAGATGGATCTGGCAGATCAGTATCTTGCAACCCCTAACTGGGGTTAGAGACAGGGATTTGACTTTTATAACCCTCTCCGATGGTTGAGCACTACTAGGGGAAGACAGGATTCACCTGACAAAGCAGAGAAAAGGCATCTTTGCCAAAACCCTGGCCCATCTGGTGAGAAAAACTTTATATCAGAAGCAACTGAGGTGTGTGGGGATGGCTCACACAACTGGAGAGATATGCATTGCAGGGAAGACAAGGAGGGGGTGTGCTTTGTCTAATGGGGCAGCTCAGATCTGTGGAGCTATTCCATGGGAAGGACAACTGGCTAAGTGAGAGCCTGTGGACAGGCCAGTAAAGCACAGCATCCTCCAAGGGCAGGAACAGTCCATCCTGATATTCAGGAAGACAAGTACAGGTATCAAGAGATTTGCTTGGATGAGCTCCAGTGCAAAAAGGCATCATACAGCAGGTGGAAACAGGGACAGGCTGTAAAGAAGAAATTAAAGAACACCACCTAGGCATGTAGGAATGGTGTCAGGAAAGCCAAAGATCAGCTCCAGTTGAAACTTTCAAGGATGTCAAAGGCAACAAGAAGGACTTCTACTGTTAGTAATAGCCCTTATTGTTACTAGCATGCCCTTGCAAGTCTGCTTTCTACCATACTTTAACCATTAAGTCTGTCAATACACCAGTGTCATCATGACATCTTCAGATGACTGAAGACAAATACTGCACCCATATTCAAAAAAGGTAAAAAAAAAAAATCTGGGATACTATAGGCCAATCAATCTCTCTTCTATCCCTGAGAAAATCAAGGAGCAAGTCCTCTTGAAAGAAATTCCTGGACATGAGAGTGTGATTGTGACAATCAGCACGTAGTCTCCAATGGGTACTCCACCATGTAAATCATGTCTAACTGACCTTGTTGCCTTCTGTGATTAAATAATTATTTGTGAAAAACAGGAAAGCAGTGAATATAATTTACCTCAACTTTAGAAAGGCATTTGACATGGTGTTTCATTATATTCTTGTATCAAAGTTCAGACTGTCTGTCTGTTTGGACAACTAGATGGACAAGAAATGGGTTGGACACATAGGCTCAGAGGTAGTGGTTAATGGATTGCACTCCACCTGCAGGCCAGCAAAAATGGAGTACTGCAGGAACCTGAGTTCTGAGTACAGGTCCTGAGACCTGTACTACTTAACAAAATATGCTCATAATGTTTGTGAATAGTATCAAATTGGGTAGGAGTGGGAGTTAGAGGAGTATGGACCAGCTGATACATTGAAGGGCAGGACTGCCCTTAGAAAGGTTAGAGGAATGTGCCAATATAAAACTTTAACAAGGACATATGCAAGATCCTGCACCTCAGAAGGAAGAGCTCCTTGCAACACAGGGCTTGTGAACTCCAAGAACTCCTGGTAGTGGCAGGCAGCAAGCTACACATGAACCAACAGCGTGCCCTGGCAGCAAAGAGGGCCAACAGCCTAGGTGTGTTAACAGATTGAAGTTAATTAGCAGCAGACTGAAGGAAATTATTAACACCCTTTACTCAGCACTCATTAGACTGCATCCAGAATACTGCATTCATTTGGGACTCCCAAGTACAAAAAAACACTGACAAAACAGCAACTTCAGCAGCAGCCACCAAAATGGTGCGGCCTGGAGCACTTGTCCTGTGAGGAGAGGCTGAGAGATCTGGGTTTGTTCAGCCTGCAGGAGAGATGGCTTTGGGGGAACCTACCAGCAGCTCCCCAGTGCTGCAGCAGAGCCTGTGGGGAGGTCAGTGAGCACACAGAGCCAGGCTCTTTATGGTTGTTGGACAGCAGAAGGACAAGGGACAACAGGCACAATTTGATATGAGGGCTTCAGACTGGTCACTCAAGCACTGGCACAGGCTGCCCACCAAGGTTGTGCAGTCTTCACCTCTGGGGTTTTTCAAGACTTTATGAAACCCTGAAAGCTTGGTCTGACCTCAGGACCTTCACACAGGATCTGTGAAGCTCTTAAACACATGGTCAGACAACTGAGAACCAACTAACTGGTAATAACAGGTAAAATGGCAGTCAAGTAGACCTAGGCTGAATTACAGGAAGACCCAACTTCCACCAGCTCCAGTAGGAATCTCTAAACAATTATTGTTGAGGCACTAAAGAGTATGAAATCGTACATGCACCAAAAAGAAATCAGTCAGTTAGCCAGACACATGTATCTAGTAGACTTTTTTGTGCTATTAACTACCACATAATCAAGAAAGGATAAGGCAGTCTTTCCCAATCAGGACATCAGGAACTGCATCACAACAGTAAATGAGCACTGCTTGTCTGGCAGTAAGCAAGCTGACACTGACTAAAATCACAGAATCAACTAGGCTGGAAAAGACTTTGAGATCATTGAGTCCAACCTATGACACCTGTGTGGGTTATCCTGATCATCACCCCAGATCTGAGAAGTTCTGGACATCCACTAAAGGCTTCTGAGAACCATAGAGACTGAAGACTTTGCATACTTAATTCTATTTTCATTAGCTAGTTATCAAAGCAAAGAGGAGAAACATGCAAAAGACAAAGGCAAGCAGTTACAGTTACCAACTCTTCCATGAAGACTCAGGACATTGCACAGACTGAGAAGTATGAACAAGAACTGCTCATAGTCTTATCAAACCACAAAATGCAGGAAATAGAAGTGGGTAGGCCTGACTATCACATAAAAGAATGCAAATCAGGTCAAGAGTCATTAAGTTATCTCCTTCTTCAACAGTTCACTGGAATGCAATACTGTATGATATCAGTACCTTAGAAGTCCCTCCTGTCTAACCCTAAAATGGCTGAGGTTGGAATGAATGAATGAATGACTACTGCCTACTGTGTATCATAAACTACACCACTCAGACTGCTCAACACGCCTGAAATCGCTGAAGTACAGGGTTTCTGAAAGGCCTCTGAGGTCAGCAGGAGGGGAGAGAACACTCTTGTTTCTGGGCCAAAGAAGAACTTTCAAAGGACAAAGCCTCAAGGAAGTATTAAATTTCCTTCAGCACTCTGAAGTCATGATGACCATCAGCTAAACAACTAAAAGGACAGAACAGCAGAATATGTCCATTGCATAAGAGCAACATGGGGAGATTTGAGAGTATTCCACTCTTTTAAAAATGGACTAGAAACATTCTCCAGTATCTGAAGGAAGGAGGAGGCTCTGAGAAAAACAGCAGCCTTGTTAAATACCTTGAACCTATATTTGGTGCCAAGAGGGTGACAATCAGCATTCAGTTATTCTGTTTTCTTGTGTTATCTACCCATGAAGCACATGCATTCCTAGAATACAAACTGGCATGTTCTGGCTTTCCCCAACACAAGAAGGAATGCCAGCTAGTCATACAGGTATATCAGTTTTCTAATGATACAGAAAATTAGTATTTTGCTCAATTTTCTTGTTTGACACACAGCCAGAAACCTCCACATTACCTAGTGGGCTTCAAAACATCCCTGGCAGGAAGTGAGATTCAGGAAGAGAAGCATTACTGTGGGATGTGGAACAGGCTGTGATATCATCACCTTATCTCTTCACTGGGGGAAGAAGCCCACACCACCATCCACTTCCATAAGCACTCTGGAAAGGACTACTGGTTATCAGGGTTTTCTGACCATACCCTGCCATTAGCATCAGTGTTTGCCTATTACATTTTAACAGCTGGGCTCACAGACCTTGACACCTGAAGCCAACCCAGACTGACCTACTGGGTATATGCTATCCATGTGAGCAATCCTGGGAACCCAAGACAATGCTGTACAAGACTCATGCACCAGCCACAAGACAAAGATAGTTACATGCAGCTTGCTCATGTGAGCTTTGTCTTCTAACAGTGAGAAGTCTGAGCAGTTCCCACATCATGCAACATCGTAGAATGCTCCCAGATGCTGAAGTAGAAAGGACTGAGGAAGAAGACTGTAGATTTATTCTGCCAGCAGCTGTTCCCAGCTGGCCAATGACAAAAAAAGGCAACTCAGTCGAATATAGCAATTCAGCAAATCTCCATGAGCAACTGGCAACAGAAGGAATGGTAAACTGAGTAGTGTCAGTTACCACTTATTCTGGTGGTTACCCAGCTGACACAGGTCTATGACACTTAGACCAAATAGTTTAGATTTGGTACTTTTCCAAAAGTCAATGGGAACCTTTCAAACATCTGGCAAACATCTTGTGCAATAATACCATAGATCTAAGTAATTTTGATTGTGGTAGTAATGAGAAGGTAGAATAGAAAACTGTGCACCAGAAATCTTTTTCACAAGCCTCAAGTGCATTAGTATCTTGGGAAAGCTGAATGCTTGGATATGGCTGAACCATTTACCTCCTGAGTATCAACTCCTTGGCTGGACATGGCTTTTAAAGCTCACTCAGCCAGCTAGACCTGGAAATCAAGCTCCTACTGGCAGTCCACCTACTGCTTGAATGAATCAGAACAATTTCTGGGTGAGTGTAGCTCATCAATGCAGGGTGGGTAACACAATTCACCCACTGTGTGTAATGTATGAATGAAAAGAAGCCTTACACAACGCCAGCAGAAGAGGAAAAAGTGAAAACAAAATTAGGGGTCTAGAGAAGAGCAGCAGCACTAGTACAGCTGATCTCAACATTGTGGCTGACAGGGTAACATGCAGGCACATATGCTGCGTGCCAAGCAGGGGGTGGGCACTGCAAAATCTTTCAAGTATCAAGTGAAGGCAATAGACCAAAAGTTAGAATGCACACACAATCTCACTCAAGGATTAAAAAAAAATCAATAGTTCAAAGTTAGTAACTCACGATGGTTCTCCCAGTGTGAAATGCAATTTTAATTTGATTCCAGTAATCTGGACCAACGGAATGCTTTCTTGAAGCTGGCACTTGAGCCATGGGGAATATTGCTGAAAAAATCACTTTGCTTTTCAACTGCAAACTCATAGCAAATATTTGACTGCAGGCCTTTAGACTTAGGAGGCCTTTGGTTCAAGGGTCAGGGCTATTGCAAAGGTTGATGAGAAGAGCCCTTGGCTGGAGCAGAGGGACAAGAAGGAAAACAAATGTGACAGAATCTCTTTAATCCTTGTTGATACTACCCAGGGAGCAGCTTAAGCTGGAAGAATTAGCATTGGCAAACAGTGTGAAACCGACAGGAGCATCTGGGAGATGGAAAAACAGCAAGATGGTAAATGGGGTTGATGAAAACAACCACCTCTCTTTGCGTGCCACTGCTGTGCCCACACTGTGCTCCACTATCTCCAACTGGAGAACAAGGATGACACAAGATGCATCTGGGACAGAGGAAGAGGATGATAGCTTCCTCTTGTCTGTGTGGTTTGCTGGCTCCCTGTCTAAATCTTCACCTTTCTTGCTCACACTCACTTTGTCAATGCTGGAGGAAAGAGGCCATGGGAGGAGGCAGATGTTGCAGCAGGTAGCTGAGAACTACGAACACAAAACAGAAAGACCTCCAGGGAAGGGAGGGGGTTTCCTGAATCTTCCTTCCACCACTTAGTCACAGCTATGGCAGGGAGTGAAAGAAGAGGAACGAGTTACAAAGAGTTCTAAGGGGGCAGCAAATGCAGGATTATAGAGATGAAAAGGGGAATACTCTATCTTCCTTGAAAATCCCAAACTCTCTCAGCATTTCTGACTTCTACAGTCTAGTTAAAAGAACGTGTTACCACAAGCTAGACAAAGGCATTGATTCAAGGCTCTTCAGCTGCCCATATGTATCTAGGACACACTAGACTCCAATAATGGAATAAGCTGCTGCTTATTCAGTTTTGATGAGAGTCCAGGCAGTTCCCAAAATGGCTAATCAACTGTCCCACAAGAATTTGTTCTAATAACCACACTTAAGATTTGCAGATCCTTGCCTGAGAACTTGTACTCGTGTGGTGCAAACATGGTTACTGCTGCAATGCCTCTAGTTGCATCACCAAGATGAACACAGTATTGATGAAGGAAAAGGAACTCACGACAGACATTTAGCTTAGAAACGTGCATAAAATGCTTCACTGCCCTTAGAGAAGACACAAGTTCATAAAAAGGACAATGACTGTAGTAGTAGGAAAAGAGAAGTGAAAACACAACAGTATAAAATGTAGTATATTCATGCATTCTAATTTGTAAGTATCTTAAAGTATCAGCTTCTTATATGCTGTCTCACCCCTTTCTTTTCACAAGAAAGACAACAGGCATGAGGGCTGAAGGATACAAGCAAGCAAACTTGGTAAACCAGCCGGGCAAGGCACTGAGACACTTGTGAGCGAGAACAAGAGTCAGGAGCAAGTGTCACTGGCATGGACACGGAACATGCCAAAGAGAGGGTGCTCCACCACACTGAGCATTAACTTGATGACTTTCAAGCTGATGGGCAGCATACTAAGATACTGTAATGACTCAGAGGAGGCATGATGGTCAAGCCACTGATGCAATAGCATCAACAATTTGAAAAGACTGGGGTGGGGTTGACTTTAGCACATAAAATCTAAGAAGAGGATGCAGTGAAAGACGAGTATAGACAACAACAGGAAAAAAAAGGCGTATGTTAACAGAAAAAAGGGAACATCATGGAGGAATCTGACATGGTTAGATTATGTTCAGAGGAACAAAAGTCCCAAACTTTTTTAATGATAGAGGGATTAAATTTCTAGACATTACAGCTCCAAGGGCAACTTTCTAAATGTAATCCTATCTTCATCAAGAGTGTGTCTGAACACAGATGCATGCTCTGAGTTAGGGTGTGAATTCACAGGATGTTTTGTACACTACATTAATTGCCATATGAATTCACTTATGGCTCCAGTCGCACAAATACTTGGAAATACACTGAAACAGTGGTAGCACCAAAAAAAATTTTATTCTCACTGTGCCAGTGTTACCATCTCAACAGCAGTTCACAAGTATTTCTGCAGGCCTGCTGTGAGCTGGATCAAGGAATTAAACTGAGTCATTATGAACTGCTTGTGTTGTTAGATCAGTTTCAAACTTGGGATGAATTCCTCAGTCTGACCCACTTGGTGATCACACACATTCTTTCATTAATGCATCAAGATGTGTTCTTTGGGAACCATCTTTAATGACTTGAGGAATAAAGCATAAAGAATTCCTGTGCAAAGCCATGTGTTCCTTTCAGAAAGCAGAGGGAACTACTTGACACCTAAAAGCCCACAGAAGGAAACTGGTGCGCAGCAGCCAGTATCCTGAAAAATTCACATCTTGACTTACTGCATATAAACTCTTTGATCCAGAAAAGCCCTGCAGCTCCACAGAGGCAAACAGCAGTTCTAGAAGAGCTATAAACTGCTTTCTTCAGCCTACTGGGAAGGGAATTGAATGCATGTAAACATGTATGAAATATATGGTGAGTTTATGAAAATTAAAAGGGTTTGTATGATTATATACCACTGTGATACTTCATCTCAGTAGTACCCTCTTACAAGTAGCATGAATTGGGTTGAGATATTTTATTATCCTAAAACGTAACACATAGACCGGACAGGAAAGAAGGCAATCTTTCTTTTCTTAGATGCTACTACCTTCAAGATTCTCACACCTGCTGACCAGCTTGCAGTACAAAAGTTCCTGAACTGGGTTAAAGCTTGGTTTGCTCCCTGTACAGCAGCATTGAAGTGGCCATAGGAATGGAAATAATTTCTGCTCTTGAACCAGCCAGCATATCTGTTTGGAGTGATTCTTAGAAACCACACTTGGCTATGTCTTGCCCAACAAAACAAGTAAAATTTCCTCCCTTTGAACTATGATTTATGATTCTCCACTCTTTCCTTTTCATATTATGTGCTTTTCACACAGCACAATCATTCTGCTCCTATAATCCGAAACCAATTCACCTGGCAGGTGCTTCTAAGATGAGCAAGTACTCCCACCTTCTGTAAGACAAACACAATTTTGATCATGAAGACTCATTTCTAGTTTACTGGATAACTGGATATTGTACTTACTTTATGGGGACCATACATCAGCCCCAATTTCCACATAACTCCTATAGACATCTGCATAAACACCTCAGTGAGTGACAGATAGAATATAATCCTGGAATGGTGTTTATATAAATGAAGGAGAGAAAACAGCAACAAAGGTCCTTCAACCTCCCCCCATCCAGCTCTTCTGCTAATATTGGCAGTTTAGACCAAGTTCCAATTATAGCTCACTAAATTACTAATAAAATAACTGATCTAAGCCAATTGTGAAATATATATGAAGAACTTTTGCTGCAAACCTGTAAAGCACAGGATATGATAGTCTAGCCTCTGCTTCTACAGATGATTGCTTGCCAGAACTTAAAGAAGAAATGAGATTTCTCAAGAAACAAGAGATTAGGAGATACAATCTCACTGAGGCTGGACCAGCTCCACTATATTCACAGATTACCCAGTACATGTACAGGTGGGATGCTGTGTCTGCTAACATAATCCCACCATAGTAAACAGGCAAACTGACTGTAGTGAAGTCTACTGATCTTCCTTGTAAAAGACTTAACAGCATTTGTTGTGATGCTGGCATGTGAAATCATAAGAGGACAAAATCAAAATCTGAACCAGATATCAACATTAATTTTATTTGCTGAAACCATCAATCAACTTTATATTATTATGCAATTTGGGTATGCTTTTTTCCTCCCCAAAGCAGTTTCCTTCCTGTCTCTTGCAATTCGGTCCTCAAACTGTTGTTGTTGTCTCTGCTTCTTTTAATGACTTGACGCTGTCATTTTATTCCATGTTCAAAGCTGTTGGCTCCCTGCCATACAGTCAGCATTCCTAATATTCATGCATCGATTAAATGGTAACCTAAAGTGGCCTAGATAATACGTTTGATAGGATCATTTATGAATATGGAGGAAAGGATGTAAGAACTAACAAAGGCAAAAAGTGACATTAGCCCATAGGAAGTTCATGGGAGGCTCTTTATGTATGCATCCCATAGGGAAAGAAGAAACACTGATCTCAGAAAAAATAATTGGAATAAATTTATTCAAATCCAAACAATGTCACATCACCCTAACAAAACAAAACAAAAACCAAAACAAAGGGACTCTCCCACAAATAACACTGTTTTCTCTCACATGCTTCCTTCATCCTTCCTCACTGATTAACAAAGAGTTTATGACTGTGGGCAACTAATATCTTACAGCTGTAAAAAAGGGCAGCTGCTGTGAAGCTGGTGAAGCTGATAGGCTAATGAAAAGGACAGAGGCAGTTTCTTGTATCTACCTCCACTTCCTTCCACTAATAAAAAAGACAGTATTAGTACAATGCATCAGAGAAGGTTGTCATGGAATCACAAAGTCATTTAGGTTGGAAAAGACTTCTAAAATCAAGTCCAAATGTTAACCCAGCATTGTCAAGTTCACCAGCAAACCATGTCCCTGACTGGCACATCTACACGTCTTTTCGATACCTCCAGGGACGGTCCCACAACCACCTTCCTGGGCAGCCTGTTCCACGGCTTAACAACCCTTTCCATGAAGACTTTTTTCCTAATATCCAATCTTAACCTTCCTTGGTGCAACTTTAAGCCATTTCCTCTTGTCCTATCACTTGCTACCTGGGAGAAGAGACTGATTCCCACCAGGTTACACCCTTCTGTCAGGCAGATGTAGAGAGTGATGAGGTCTCCCCTGAGCCTCCTTTTCTCCAGGCTGAACACCCCCAGCTCCCTCAGCTGCTCCTCACAGCACTTGTGCTCCAGACCCTTCCCCAGCTCCGTTGCCCTTCTCTGGACACGCTCCAGCCCCTCAATGTCTTTCTTGCAGGGAGGGGCCCAGCACTGAGCACAGGATTGGAGCTGTGGCCTCAGCAGTGCCCAGCACAGGGGGATGGTCACTGCCTGGTCCTGCTGGCCACACCAGTGCTGATCCAGGCCAGGATGCCATCGGCCTTCTTGGCCACCTGGGCACACACTGGATCATGTTCAGCTGCTGCTGACCAGCACCCCCAGGTCCTTTCCCACCAGGCAGCTTTCCAGTCACTGCCCCCAGCCTGTAGTGCTGGCTGGGGTTGCTGTGACTCCAGTGCAGGACCTTGTTGAACCTCAGACAATTGGTCTTGACACATCGATCCAGCCTGTCCAGATCCCTCTGCAGAGCCTTCCTGCCCGCCAGCAAATCAACATTCCCACCCAACTTGGTGTCATCCGCAAATTTACTAAGGGTGCACTTGATCCCTTCATCCAGATCATCAATGAAGATATTAAACAGGACTGGGCCCAACACTGAACCCTGGGGGACACCACCAGTGACCAGCCCCCAGATGAATGTAACTCCATTCCCCACCACTCTCTGGGCCCAGCCATCCAAACAGTCTCCTACTCAGTGAGAAGCCAGTTTCTCCCGGAGAATGCTGTGGAAAATGGTGTCAAAGGCTCAAGTAAAATCCAGGCAGACAATATCTTTTTTCTCATCCACTAAACAGATCATCTTGCTTTAGAAGGAGATCAGGAGATCATTATCAAGCAAATCCTTGGCAATGAAGAGAAGGTCCATATTATTCCACATTATGTGAAGCAATACTGAGCAACCAAATAGAAGTTGGCACTGGCATGGAACTATGAACATAAGCCATCACATGTCCTAACATCAGCAATTTTGATTTAAACTGTCTCTGATTCAGAGACAATGTATCTGCAAGTGCAGGAGTGAAGCAATACTTCTCATGATCCAAGTTACTGAACCAGCTGACAAGGTGCTGTTGTGGAAGTGGTTCAGTGCACAAGTGTACTGCAGCATTGCCTGAAAGATCCAGCAGCAGAGCAGGAGCCTAGCATGTCAGGGACCATATAAAAGCAAAATAAAGACACAGCCCATAATATAAAGAGCTAGCATTTGGTTGATCTTAACTTTTTGAAGTTTTGTGTTTTGTTAAAATCTTTCCTCAAACCTTTGTTACGCTGATCTGTAATTTTTATTTCATTTTATGCAATCCAGTTGTTATTTACCTGGGATTCACATATACTATTCCAAAAACATCTAAAAATCTGTATTAATTATGCAAGACAGGTGTCAAACTGTCACTTGACTACTTTGTCAAGTCAGCTTTGTATGCACAGGATTTTGCTGACAAAAGGAATTTTATTTCATTCAGGATATAAGCTTAAAGCACAGCAGCTTCAGGGATATTTACACCACAGCTTTGATATAAATTCAGCAGCAGGGGGTACTCATCTATGGAAAGTGATTCTCTGTTGACACTGGATTATCAGCTTAACTTCTTCAATAGTGTTTTCACCTGACACTCAGACAGTTCTGAACTATGGCTACAGCAATGTTATCAAAGTATGATGGGATGAATCTTGGAAAAAATTTATTACACAGCTAGTGTTTTAATAGTTTGTCATCCTTCACCTGATCATTTGTAACAGGATAATCAATATCAATTTCCTTCCATTGACCTCATGTTTTAAATAAGTTTTCCTTACCATTACATTTAAAAAAGGAGACAAGTCACAGTTGCAGCAATCCAACCTGGTTTGTTACATAACATTTCCAGAGTCTTGTGCAAAGCAAGCCTTCCCTTCATATTCATAACATTTTACCCTACGTACCTTCTGCATTAAGATGCATGGTTTCCAGAGGTCCAATAAATGCGTATCGCATTCCCAATCCATCAGACATCACAAGGTCTAGATCAGTAGGAGATATTACTCCCTCCTAAGCAGCAAAAGTACAACAGGAAGGAAGACTGGTGAATGTTTGCTTTTAATACAAAATTTCCCATTTTTTGCATATATTAAAAAAATTAGGGAAGTAATAAAAAAATAAGGCTAGAAATAGCAGTTAAGATTGAAAAGAGAAAAACACAACTGCTTGCCAGAAATGTCCATCTATTGGGCAAGCCTTCCTATGGTGCAGCATAAGCAGTCACTCATATCTCCAGGAGTGTAATTCGTAGTCCGAGAAACTGAGAATGGGAGAAGAAAGCAAGCATGACACTCTTAAAAGCACATGGCTAAAAGAGTTTATATCAAATCCAAGTACTGTACTAACCCTTTTAGATACAGGAATTTTGGGTAAATGTACATCTCCCTTCATATTCTCTTAGTTACGGATTTTTGGGCAGAGTCCCACTTAGCAGAATGGCGGTGTATCAGTGGGTACTGCTCCTGAGGCCACCTGCAAAAAAGGCTGGGTCCAAATGCAGGCAATGCAGTTGCCACTCCCTCCCACAAAACTCACCAAACATTCAACCTACCCAGCCTCAACCTGTCCAGGGTTCTTGAGTTCTTTGCCAGTTCTCACATGTCAAGAGCTGGCAGGACACGGAGCAAGCAAAATGAAGCATTTCTCATGTTAAAAGTTGAGCATTGCCATTCCACCCGCCTATAATACTTACAAGAAAGCCAATGCCTCCATCAGGTTGGGGCAAGCACAGAAAGGCTTGTAAAAAATGATTAATAGTTCTTTACCTGAATAGATTTACTTTAGAAGAATACTATTTATTACACAAGGTTGTTTTCCACCGACTAGAAAAATAAGAATTAATGAAGACTTGTTCTAACCACTTTCATCAGATAAAGCTTGATTTCAAGAACTTGTTCTCTTTATTCCCAGAGACATGAAAACATTTCCTTCTGGGTAGGAAGCTGGAAGAGATGCTGAACTTCTGATTTATCTTTTCACCCTACTCTGAGGTGCTCAGCCTACTCAGTGCCTCTTCCTTAACAAGCCCTTTAAGCTTCAGAATACTCATAAACTCATCTGCTTGGACAAAACCACATCATTTTCTGTTAAGTTTCTCTCTTATCTGAATGCCCCTTTGTACCACCCAGTCATGGGCTAGAGTTACGGGCACACAGGACAGCTCTTCTGATCTGTAGTAGACGTTGACATCTGAGCTAGACATCTAGACTCTCTTTATAATCACCAGGGAGAAAAAGGAAATCAGCATCCTAAAGCAGGCATCTAGAGTAGGTAAAATGAGTTGTGTCCTAAAAGGGCCTAATTCTCCTCACCGACTGAAAGATGAGTAAGAAGCTTAGATATCACGGTCTACATTTTCGATATCCCATCTTAAATGAGCTGAATCTCACCCACAGTGTCTTCCTGTGTCCATCATTTACATCACCTACTTTAAAAGAAACTTAAAAGCCACAGATCAACATAAGTTCTACAGCTGGCCACAGACATCGAATTTCATCATCTCATGCTTAAACCGAGACTTTTATAAGACAACCTCAAGACTCAACCTGTTAGTGGGCATTGTTCCTATCAAAACCAAGCCTGTCTGAATCCCTGTCGCAGAATTCTACCTTGAAAAGGAAGCACTGACATAATTATCAAGATTGATGTACCATTTATGGAACACACAGTTCTCCTAACAATTAGCCATAAAATGGCAGGGATAAGAAAGCATTATTTTCTTCAAATTAAAGGTGAAGCATAGACATGGTAAAGTAACTCATTTAGAGACAGATAGAAAAGTCTGCATAAAGACAGGACTAAACAAAAACCTCAAACAGAATTCAGATTACAGACCGGCATCAGGGTAACTAACACAGGCACCATACGTTCTGTGAAAGCTTTTTCTCCTGACATGGCAACACAACTTCTCTGAACAACATCAGCAAAGTCAACAAAAGTGTTCCTCTGTTGGGAGTGCTTCATCCAAACAATGAGTTGTGCTGGTAAAGCTGTGCTTGATGAGTGGTTCCCCCCTGTCCCCCCTGGGTGACATGGATTTGTAGACAAAAGACTAACCACAAATTCCAGACAAGCATTTGAACGACAGCAGCAGTTAAAAACTATAAACATAATGTTAAAAGAGGCTGAGTTCTGAAGGCTCTTGAAGCACTTCAGAATCATTGCAAAATAATTTCCAAATTAATAACTTACTTTCTTTGGATACCATAGTCCTCAGCTATTATACTGATAGTTGAAGGCCAGGTGCCCCCAGAATCATGAGATGAGTGCTTTGCTCTTGGCCTTTTGACTATACCTGCAATTTGATGTTTACCGCTGCTAAAAGGCAAAAATTGTTGCTACTAGGAGGAAACCATGACAGATCCCTTCAGCTGAGGGATACAGTGTTCTATTCAAATGAGCTCAGCTTCTTCCTGTCAAAAACACCCTCCTAAAGAAAGGCTTTTTACTTCTTCTCTTCATAAATTAAGAACACAGTAATGATAAACAAGTTAGACCTTCCTACCCTAGGGAATAACCCTACTCCCATTTATGATAAGGAGATCACAAGTTGGTGGAATGATTCACCAAGCTGCAAGTTCAGCAAGGTGACTTCCACAAGGATTGCTGTTTATGCTAAGAACTAAACAAGAAAGAGTTCCCATCCGGTTTCACTAAGTGTAGGTGTGAATTAATCTTCCCAAGGGGATTTTTCATCCTGGATTACCCTTCTGGGAAGCCTCTGCCTCAAGCACTTGTCACAGGGCAGAAGAAGTATGTTAAGAGTTCACTAGAAGCTCTGACAGCTACAGAATTAAGATTTAAAATAAATTCCACCAAAATCCTCAGTGATCCCAATGGCCAGTCAAATTTCAAAATCTAGACGATCTCATAATCCTCCACACTTCTTATAATAACATTTATATACCATAATCTCATTTTCCTAGAAGTTTTAACCTCCAGCGATACCACAGGATTATCCTAATGAGCCTTTGGTACTTTATTAGTGCTTCTCCCTATGCAGGGACCCTTTCCACCTTTCCAGAAACCTGTGGTGGTTCTGCAGTCTCCACCATTAGGCTCTGACCCAACCTGCTTGTTTTAACCAGCAGTCTTTCTTTCCATCTCTCAGTCACACCCACATCACAACTGCTGTCACAGACTTGGTTCGTAATCATACCAAAAAAAATCACAATCTTAGTTTTTCTGATTCCACCAATGCATCACGTTCTCCTACTCACTCCAGTCTGTTATAGAGTTATTTTGGACTTCAGTGCCTCCTGGACCACATACTTTCTCTTTCTAAATTTGCCACTTCATCCTCTGTATTTCCCAAATCCAGTATTCTTTTTGCCACTAATGCATGCATTCTGTCTCAGCAGTACTTGTTACACCCTCCTCTTCACTATCACTTCCATCAAGTCCCTTCCATCCACACCCTGATCTTTTTCCAGTCCTGTCACTTTGCACATATGACTTTTCTCCTATATCCCTCTACATCTCTCCATTTCATAATGTTTAAGAAACTTGTTGTCCTACACACTTCACACCTTCTTGCTTTGCTGGCCTTTGTCTTCCTTCTTCCATGGCACCCTCACTCACCTCACCCTGTAAGAAACACTTAGTATCAACACTGTTTTTCTTCCTGTCCCTTTAAACTTCCTTTTTATGATATTCCCCCTTTTATGGGGCACTGTAACTAAATGTTTAATACTATACCTTATCTTCAATCTTTTGGAGAAGTCCTCTGAATAACACTGTAATATAATTAATAGTAAGGAATCTGGACTTTGAAAGTCTTGCCAGCATTTAAAGTCTGCTAAGCTAGTAACTTGAGAAAGGACAGGTACATAAATTAATGATTGAATCCAATGCACCTGATTGCTGCAAAACCAAACTAAAATGGACACATAGCCAAACCATGACTTTATTTTCCAAAAGATTAACAAAAATTGAAGAGCTGCCCATTCTTCTCATGTTTTACAATGACTACTACATAAAAGAAAATCCATTTTTAAAGGAAAAAAAACCACATTAAGACAGTATTAAAATGTTATACAGAGGGAAGTAGAGTACACAATCCATCCTGTAACAGTTTTAACATGTTCCTAAAAGCAGCTGAAACTCCTAAATTATATCAAGGTTAAAAAACTGTCATGCTCCACTTGCTATCTCTGCTGCTGTATTTTATGACCTACTTGCAAATTCCAGGTGATGCTTAGGAAAATATTTCAAAAAGGGAAGACTTCACTCAGTGATCCACAGTTAAATGACAATCATAGCTACTCGGAATAAGGCTTGAGACTTCAGAAGAGAACTTGAGACTTCTGAACTGAAGTGTTGGTGAAACTGGTTGTTATTTTCTGGATTATGTTAACCAAAATTTTACCTTCAGAACAAGATAAAGTCAAGCTATTTAATTAATACCCTTTGCAACATAATCCTAAACTACTCTAAAATGTACTGGTACTGGTAAAAGTACAAAAGTAATGGTGTCCACAGTGCACGGTGTGCTTCCCAGGCAAACAAAGGCAGTAAGCTTCTGCTCCAAGTGTTATGAACAAAATCAGACACACCAGTAACCACTGTCAGTGGAGATGTGACAAAGTAAATAAATGGTAACAGAGAATAACAGAGAAGGCAGTTTGAGGTATTTTTCCTGTTACTGCCTAAAGGTTATTCTAATGGTTCCAAACTGGTAATATAAAAATTTAGGGTTGGTAAGAGAGGAATAAGGATCTTCAACCTCAACATCTCACAGTACTTCTTTTACTCTCATCATTAGCAGTTTTGCAACATTTCTACCAGAGCCCTAACAATTGAATACATAAATAAGAAACATACATGAATGCCAGTCTCAGGCTATGAGGTCTTACAGAAAGTCCTCAGATACATGACCTTAAAGAGACAGATGGGAGTGCTCCCAGTATCTGCTTTGTTACGGAACAAACGTGCAGCATGAGGAGACAGAGATAACTGATACAAAAATTTCCTGCCACAAACACCTGCACTGGCCAAACGCTTGTGACTTCCAAGTCAAAGCCATCTTTGAAAGACACCTTGTCACAAAAAGACTAACTCAGACCCAAAATGAAACATCTCTTTTGTAGCACTCTTGCCTCAAAGAGAAGCACTTGCTCGAATTACGTCTTTTAGACCCATAAATGAATCCATGGTCTTTGCTTCTAAGTTCTTCTAAAGTCAAACTCCTGCATTCCGTAATCTACTTTCCTAATTATCTGCATAAGCAAAGTTCTCAGCATTCAACTGTACATCTCCAAATGAGTTTTCTTTCTCCTACTTTCCAACAAATCAGAACTCAACTTGCAAGCCTAATAATTTTTTACCACTTTACCACCACAATTCCCACTTCCACATTTAATCCATTCCTGCATTCACAGCACTTGTTTCATGCTCAGCTGTAAAATCCCAGCCTCCCTGTGTGTGCAGCTGGGAACCCCAGCACCTTTGGCAAAGACAAACCGTATCCCAATACTCAGGTTTCTCACTGCTACTTTAATCTCTTTGCCCTGAATGACACTTCTGTCTGTGCCCCGGCACCCATGCCACACGCAATTTGAGCACCATGTAGAGTCTTGAGCCTGCACCCAATGTGCTGGCAGAGCCTTACCTCACATTTCTGGCTGTGTTAAAAGTGTGTCCTACTCTAGGACCCGCATGGCAGAAGTCACTGAGCCCCACACAACATTCAGCAAGCAGGTATCTTTACCACATTTCTTTCTACACAGCTGCATCTTTACTTCCATGTTCTGTATCAGAGCCTTTCTCCCATCACGATTCCTCACCCATGTCTCATCCATCCCAAACAGTGCTGCTAAAGAAAAGACTGGCAGGTTGTCAGTTTCCCAGACAGATTTGGGAACTCAAACATATTGTGCAAGCTACTCAGCCTATTTATTTTAAAGTTTTCAAGATAAATGTTGTAAGTACAGCTGTACTGCATGTCTGTCCTACCCCCAATGACTTTACAGGACATTTGTAGCTCTACTGGAGAAACTTCCACTGGTTTCTTTATTGAAATAAGCTCAATTGACCTGAAACAAACAAACAAACAAACAAACACCGCAATACCCAACCAACCAACCAACAAAAAAACCCAACAAAACAACACAACAACCCCCCAGTGCTTCTCAGAGTAATGAAAACATTTGTTTGAAATGTTACCAATGTGAGTAAAACTTGGTTTTTAGGAGCCTCTCAGAGACTGAGAGTTGGAGAGATTGATGTTTTTAACAGTAAGAACTGGAAAGTGACTTCACAATCAGAAGCAAGAATTATGTTTCCCCATTTGGGAAGTGGAATACACCAAAGAACATGACTTGAAATAAAAATTACTAAGTTGGGAGCACAACAGTAGAAACACACAAACTGCCCCAGGCCTGCAGTTTTTTCACCTATCTGCAGTGATTCTCCTCCCATCAAAGGCACTGTGCAGCCCAAAGTCACACAGCTGAAACTATACACCTCTGACAGCTGCTATTGTTCAGGCTTCTGGAATGGAAATACATTATCACTAAAGTTGTCACTGTTTAAATGTGTATTTGGCTGAAATGCAATAAAATTATACAGAAACAGAACAACTTGGAAACTTTGATTTACAACAAAAGCAACTTCTTTATGTCCTTCAAGCACTATTTTACTACTATTCACATCACCACCACTGCCACAAAAGCATCCATACAACAGGTTCATACTAAAGGTTTGCCTCAACTCCTTGTGCTTCCTTGCCAACAGCAGCCCATGAATTGTTCTGAAATTCCTTCCACAGCAAGACCAAACAGAGAATTATCCTTTAAGGGATATGTACTGTACTGCCTCAGGTCCCAGCAGTCCAGTCCCTGAGACTTTGAAGATGGAGGGTGCTTCTGCATCCCTGGATCCATGCAAATGATCCCTGGATCCATGCAAATTTTTAGCATCCTAGGTTACTGTGGCAGTGGCTTCCACCACTGAGTTTATGCTTTCAGAGATGTGAAAGAATCCTGTTAGATTTTTGAGGCATTACCTGAATGCCTGTGTTCACCAAGGGTGACTGGTCCACAGTTTCCCAACAACTCTGAATTCTTATAAAAGAGGCAAGGCGTGCTAACTTTCATTTTTGCAGTATTATGTTAGATAGTGTATAAAAAGGTGCTCAAATTAGTATTTAATCAACTTCATATTTCAGTTCTGTGATCCTCAGGTAAGTTCAATTTCTCCTCCACAGTCTGTCATTGTTCACTTACCCTTTCCTCCTTCAAAAATCTTGTTCTTAGCATGATTTATTGTATATTAGATCTCTTCCTTTCAAGGAAAGGTTACACTGTGGGAACCTCTTTTGACAGTGAATGTTACAGTTGAGCTAGCTTTTTCCTCATTAACTTAACCTTCCTTGCTCACAATTTTTAGTAGTTGTTTTTACATTTTTATTCTCAAAGGTATTTTTTCACCAGTGTTCTTATGGTTTCAAAAAAATAATTTTGAAAATAATTTGGATAGGGCCAGACTTGTCAGTGGTGCCCAGAAACAGGACAAGGGGCAACAGGCACAAACTTTAAACTCAGAAAGTTACATCTGAATAGGAAGAAAAAAATACTTTGAGGGTGACAGAGAACTGGAGCAGGCTGTCCAATGAGAATCAATATTCTCCTCTGAAGTTATTCAAAACCCACCTAGGCATGATCCTGTGCAACCTGCTGTAGTAGGGGGGTGGGAGTAGATGATCTCCAGAGGTCCCTTCCAACCCAAACTATTCTGTGATTGTATGTTACTGTCCTTTCTAGCCTGTTTTCCAATATGACTACAGCTTTCTGAAGGTTTTTTTCTTGTCATAAACTTGAGACTTCGTATTAAAAGTTTAACAACAGAAGCCATTTTTAAAAATTAAATAAACATCTCCTGTAGCAGATCGGTTCCTTCCTGAAAATACTGTTTTACTCACTGCTATTCACCACCTCCTTTATACTGTTGTATTATGTTGCCAGTGAAAACCAGCTACAGGTAAGCAAAATCAGTTCAGCAACTATGCTTAAACACTTCTTTGGAAAAAGAGTTGCTTTGTTTACAGTAATATTACCTTAGTTTTAAGATCTTTACCTGTATTTGTGTGCATGGTTGTTTTAAACAGCTTGAAAAATCAGAACACTCCACAACAAAAAAGTAAGTCCTATTAAAGCCCAGTTGAAACTCTTCTCAAGAGAATAGCAACAGACTCATAACTCAGCTCCTGCTGATGAAAGATCAGACTTCTCAGCACAGAACAGCTAACTGTGGGAAAAGCTGAAGGCACACAAACAAATTATTCTCAGCTAGAAGTCTGAATGGGCAGGAGGAGGAGAAATCTGTCTTTACCTACAAGTATCAACTAACAGCTAAGCCTATGAGTGCAGTTCCTGAAAGGCCAAAGAGAAAACCATTTAAAATATTTTCATGACCACTGTATAGTAGGCCAAGAACACTAGAAAAAAACAAATAGGAAATTATGAGAAGCTTACAGAAAGAAAAATTGGTATTTTGATTCCTGTACTTTTAAAATTATTCTTTTAATTGCCAGTATTCTGGAAAAAGAAAGCAGGAGAAAGAATAATTTTTACCATTGTGTATCACCTTGTTTTTGTCAGTCTTTGCTTATTATAACTGACATCACTTCTTACTGGGCTTAATTTACATTTAAATATACATTTTATGTGCACAAGGGACAGCTGAACAAAGATGACACAACTTTAAAGGATGTTTAAATATACAATCTCACTTATCACATCTACAGAACTGACCAAGCACTGAAAAAAAAAAGATATACATACGCCCACAAGTCTCCAAGCTTCACCTATCACTGCATACTGCAGTCGATTCAGAACAAACCCCTCGATTTCTCTGTTTAGTTTGACAGGAGACTGACCAATCTTCTTCATGAGGGCATATGTTCTCTCTGTTGTAGAAGGATCTGTTTCTGGATGAGGAACAATTTCAACCAACGGCACAAAGTAAGGTGGATTTACCTCAAGAAGAAACAGAAAAGAAGAACATCAGCCACCAACAGAAAAAGTTAATACAAAGCATCTTTATAGCTGGCTGGGACTAGCTTGGATAGTTTCCACTGAACACAGCAAGCCAGGCATTCAGACCTTGGAAGACTTCACCAATCCAAACAAAGCAGGTGCATTAATTCAAATTAAAAGAAATAATTAAACTTGCAGTAAATCAAGCTCTATTTAACCCCAGCAAAATTCATGGAGCTACACCAGAGATGACAGCACTCAAACAACAGTAGAAGACTTTATTCTGACTTGAAAAACTGTTTGCTCAATATTCAGGCTGCTTGTTGCTGTAAGACATATGGTCACCACCTGTCTTTCCAAATTAAGCAAGGCATTTCCTTTTAGACAGTCAGGAACTTTGTAACAGAAGTATTGCTAAACATCACCTGTAAGATGCAACACTTAACAGATAAGCAGCTACTGGCCCAAGCCTGCAAATATATGCTAAATACAGTAACAGATATCACATAAAACATACTTTGAATATGTTGCAGAACAGGTTACCTTCAAACACTGTACTTAGAAAAAAATAAATTACGTCTCCCTGACTCTTCCCAAATGTAATTTCTCATCAAGTCAAGACCTTTGTGTTATGTATTTTTGAAGTAAAAAACAAGAAGTCCTAAAGAACATCCTGGAAACACCTAAAAGTTCTTCAGGTCATGGTGTGACAGACAGTAACGCTGCATGTATGCTCTTTCCAAAGTAGCATTCCTTTAGCTGTACTCCTGAAGGTGTTAAATTCAGCTCTCCATCTAGTTCCAGGCAATAGAATGAATTACTACCAGGAATAACACTGACATTTAAAGAATGGTAATTAAGTACTGATTCTTTCATCATGCTCCCTTATAGTCAACTATTCTTAACTGTGCTCCTATAAATGCGAGTATGAGACTTAGTCACAGGAACATGCAAGTAGCCTTTCCTCCATGCATGTTCCTTCTTTTCAGTATTTACATGGTTCCCTTTCCTGCAGGGTCTGACATCTGCTCTAACTACTGATGTAACACACTTCATTCCTTTCAGAGGGCCTTGTGTTCCAACACAGCCTCTCTCACATCAGTATCTTTGGCAGTGCCACCACCAATGCTGAGAACGGTGTGGTGGATGGACACCATCCAGTGGTGCCAGGTAATTGAGCAAGACCCAAAGCAGTGGAAGCACTAAAACATTCTCTGAGGCTTTGCTAACCCTTAAGCATACAGGCTCCAATCAGAAAGAGGACAAGTTAATTGCTGAGAGAGACTAAGGCTATTAAAAATTTCTTCGAAGATTAGTGTTGACAATGATCTTATTGAAGTATTCCATTTCATGAACTTGGCACAGGGAGCACATGGGAGTGTTCATGAGCACACTGAGGAGACACAGAAAAACCATTTTTCAGGAGTGAGATAATAGACACTGGTAAAAACTGAGAGTGGTAGAACATAGATGAAATAGGGAATGGGGGAAAGTTTCTAAAAATGAGAAGTATTTCAGGGAAGAGAAGGTCACCTTAGTCTAACAAAGTGACAGCTAAGAAATGAGATGGCAAAGAAAACACCGAAAAGAATTAAGTCACACAAAAACTGTCAACAAACATAAATATTAATTTTAATGGACCAGTAATGAGATTGGAACAAAAATTAGAAGACACAATTTCCAACAGGAGTAGTGGAGTTAAAAAATAGTCTGAGAAAGTTTAATGCAGTTTTAAAGTTATTTGATTGCAGGGTTTCCTGTACAAGAGGGGACTTCACTCAATGGCACAGTCTCCTCTACTTCCACATTTCTAATGTGACCCAGCAGGCATATACAGCACATGAGAAGAGAACCACCCTGCAGCAGACCTCTACTGATCCACTGCCTGAAACTGCTTTCAGAGAACAGCTGTACCTGTTTTGTATTGTAAGTATTGTGTGCATTTCTATCATACAGCTGTGCTGTGGGATTTGGTTTGTTCTCTCTTTTTTTTTTAATTACTGAACCATGTTAAGCAAAGGGATGAGTTACTTCTGCCCTTTGGGCATTTTATTTCATTTAACCTGAACACCCTCACCTGTGCCAGAGGGTCTATGACTTTAGCTTTTAATTTTTCTGGTATATCAAATTCCACACTTGTTTTCAGTGTCTTGCAGAGCTGGTTGCTTCCTGCAGCCACCAAATCCTACTATTGTGTTCATGATCTTAGTAAAAAATAAAACAAAACGAAAAAATACCACCCAAAGCCAAAAATTATTACAAAGCAAGCATGTTTCCTTATGCAGATGCAGAAAGGCCCCTGGAAGAGTACAGTGGTTTACAGCTTCTTTGGTACACTCAGAACAGCTGAGTGAAGCTGAGATTACTAAGAAAACAGTCTCATTTGGACTGCAAAGCCATTTTGGAACAATTAGACATTTTAAGGTGCTCCACAGTGTTCACTTTGACAAAATACATATCCTTACAACAGAAACATAGAAAATGTTTATGCAGAGACTAACTACCTTTCCAGATGTGATAAAATCTCGTTTCAGGAGTGGCTCCTATGAAGACTGCAGTTCAGACTAAACAAAGTCAACTGGTACAGACCAACTTGGGAAAATAGTAAGAAAGAGTACAGTAAAATCAAAGACTGATAAACAGTCAGGCAGCCACAAACTGGTTAAAAAAAA
>WAAE01021790.1:0-37194 GCA_013400495.1 Nicator chloris
CCTTCCTTCCTTCCTCTTTTCTCATTTGAAATACCTTCACTTCCCCGAAACAGTTTAATTCCTGAAAGAGTACTTTTTTTGCTTTTATTCCTGGAAGAATAAAAGTCATTAATTTTTTCAGCTTTTGGTCTCATTCATACACATTGTATCACTTCATAAGGAAAGAAGGCATTTAATACAGTCTGAAAAAAATTAAAAATAAAGCAGCCCTTGAATTAGCAAAGAGTATCTACTGGTAAAGACAGAATTTTCTCAGTTTGCTAGTGACGGTTAATCCCACTTTATGTCTTCAGTTAAAGAACATACTTTTTAACACGGTGATAAAAAACGGCAGTGTCTTTGCATTTAATTCACTGAATGCAGAATATTTCTGACTCATTCTTTAGCAGCAATCTTTTATATATTATATCTTGTGAACTCAGACCCTGATCTTATTTTTTTCATGTTTTCACTTTGTAGTGAACTGCAATCCAGGATAATGCAACACAGTGTCTAAAATTTTGGTTTCCAATAGCCATATAGGCATGTATTGCTTAACTTGGATTTATCTCAAGCCCTAGATACTGCAGTCTAATCTGAGAATGCGTGCAGACAGTAGACATCAGAAAATATGTCCTTGTGTAAACACAATATAGCTGAACCTGTTTGTCAGGATGCAAAGGTGTATGAAAGGACACTGCACTTGGTGCCCCAAAGGGAAGATATGATGTACTGTACAAGGCAGAGTATTAATCATAGCTGATATTTCTGGACAATAAAGTACAGTAATCCTTGTGAACAATTTTTCTTCAAGGATAAAAAGAGAAAATAAGGAACTGGCAGTACTATATGAAACTACATAGCCTGACATAGGAAAAGCTAGAAGCAACTCAGAAATCTCATTTGGAAAGCAGCTTAATAATTGTTTCCTGATTTATTTGGGCTAGGGTAATTTTTCATCCCATTGCATCATGGTTATTATTTTGCTTGCACCACAGGCACCTGGTCTCGTAAAGTTAGCAAACCTGTAGTAAGTGAAAGTACTTGCCCATTTAGACTTGCAGAGTTCACAAGGTTAGACCATTTCCCCCACAGAAGAAAAAACATTATTACAATTTCAAAATGCCCAGAAATTGGATGTGCAGACAGTGATGTTGTTACCCACTCCTACAAGACCCTTCAGCTGTCAGATATCTGACGTGTACCAGTATCATGCAATGAAACACATATTACATTATGGGACACAGCAGGTTCAGTTTTACAGAAACATTTCTTTTCATAATGAATGTACTGAACCAGCCTGGGTTGGCATATAGTCTTAGGGCAGCAACACTGGGAATGCAATGGAGGGATTTACTCAGGTTCTGACTACATAGTAGCAGGAGCACTGGAAACATTCTCTAACCTTGCACAGAAGCAAGTTCTTCTGTTTATTAACTGTGCTTTGTAAGTATGGAACCTTTCTAAAAGCAGAAAACTCTATACTAAAATCAAGAGAAAGGAGATCCTTAGATATCTGGGTTGAAAACAGTGAAGACAAAGAAATACATGAAATTCATTAAACTTCAGCAACACAAAAACCACTGAAAATTCTGCCCTTTGAACATCAAAATCTACTTTACATTGCCCATGTAAAAGATTGCCAAATTTTTTAGACAGGAAACCCTGAACTTCAACTCATTTCAGGCAGAAATTCACACAATGGTGGCCACAATTCACCAAGATCAAAGAAATGTTCCTGGTTTTCATCATTTTGATGAGAGACACCTAAGATAGCCCACAAGAGTTCCAATGCATTACAGCTAATGCACAGTTTCAGGTTCAAGATAAAAAACATTGTTTTTTTCTTTGTGATGTTTCCTTGTTGAATGAGTAAATGTTAAGCATATCAGGAAATGGTTTTGATCTGCAACACTGGGTAATATGTTGTGACTTTGCAGCCCTTCCTGCTTCTGTTGACCATCCAAGGAGGTCTGGGCAACATTTGGTCTGGGCAGCCCTGTTTCTCCTGCCTTCTCCTTTGTCGTCATCCTCTTAGTGTTCTCCACCTGTCCTTTTGCATCACCATCTCTCCACAGAGGTTACCTGCACAGCAGTAGAGTGCACAGCACTGCCCAAATGGCAGAAAAGGCTGCCCAGAGAAAGGCAGAGGCATGTTGAACACACAGGCTGCCACTGCCCATATTCTGATTGCTCTTTGTGTGCCCCTGGACTGGACCAGGCCTAGGAAGGAGAGTGCCCAGATCCTTTTGTGTGAGATGGTCTGTTCTCTGACACATCATCAGCCATCCTCTTCCAGCTAACCTAATCATTGCCCTCATTCCTCTCTTTGGTCATAAACAGACACAAACTGCACTCATGTTTAAAAACAGGTAGGTAAGGTATGTTTTCCTCAAGTGTTACCAGCAATCCGTGACAAAGTAAGCAGCAACAGGCCACCTTCAAGCTGCTTCCCTTTCCGTGAGGTGGCACAGTCCATGCTGTGGATATAACAGATCACGTGTTTGGAGTTTCAGATGGAATCTGAGCCCTTGAAAAGGGATGATGCTCAGTTACAGCCATTTACTGAGAGAACAGCTTGCTACAAATGGAGAGAGGGGTTTTAAACAAGTTTCTGTGTTTGCCCAGGCCTCTCATAGTAGGCAGTACTTTTACTGAGGCAGCCAGCACCTCAAAACCTACTCTCATTGCAAGTTCTTAGTAATGGCCAATTAGGTCTATTGCAAAATTAACTAATTATTTGATAGACATAAATTTAACAGACATAGGACTTTAACAGATGACTTACTATGCAGGATAAACAAAGAAATACTACTCATGGATAAACAATACAGTGTGACTGAGGTTCCTATATTACAGATGGCAAAGAAATTGTATACATTAGGATTCAATGTATATTACCATCCAGTTTCTGATGGGGTGTATGTAGGACTCTGCCTCTCAATTTCCAGAAAAGTATCCTTGGAGATGTGTCCAAACTTTGTGGGGGAAGCCCTGCACATTTCCAAGGAGTGTGTAGAAGGCTTCTGTCTCCATGACAATTGGTGTAGCTTTTATAGTATCAAGTAGTGTCTTTGGTCAATGACATTCAATTTTTGTCTCTCTTCACATCTGCTCTCCAGACCAAGATATTATGCTTAGCTGGGGGTCTCAGCTCTCTTGGCACCAGAGATAATCCCCTGTCAATCATTTGTTCCAGCCTGGGCTACCTCTTCCATGTGCACCATCTGAGGTGTTGGTGGGAGGGGGGGTCCTGCCACAGGGCTCCTCTTCTGCTGTCTCATTTCATACCCCCAGATTTAGTGTCCTGTGACTCCATATTCCAAGGGGTAGATAAACTCAGGCTGCTGCCAATGCTGTTACTTACCCAACAAGTCAACAGCAAACTGTCAAGTGGCACCTTTCAAGCACTTCACAGATGTCATTTATTTTAAAATATTTGCTTGGGTTTAAATTTTTTATATAAAATACAAAATTAATGTGGTAAACAGTGAAAGTGAGAAATATTTTATGAACACATTTACCAAAATAAAAAGAGCTCCTCATGTTGCTGCCTATATGATGAAGCATTTCAAGAACCCTCCTATAACACTGTTCATTGTTGTCTGATCCATAGCTTAGTGTAGTAGGATTTAATTTTTGGGGTCACTATGAAATGCAGTGTGCAGCATATGAAATGTTAATGTAATGCATAAATGTGCAATTAAAAAAAAAATACAAGGTGATGTAAAAAAGGAAATATTGAATAGCTGAAATATTCCACAGTTTGCAAGTGCCATTAGGCACAGAAATATTGGATTTGTTTACCCATTCATGTTTTGAGATAATTCCCTTCTTTTTCTTTCTCCTTATCTCTGAACTAATGTTGCCAATCTGAATTGAGAGGAATCAAATGTCTCTCAAGCCAAACCTAATATTGCACTGGTTAGTATAGAGAGTACTGACCTTTCTACAAATGTGAACCAGTCAAACTCCAACACTATCAGTGAAGCTACACCACTAAACATCAACTGAAGCTTAACTTACTTGGCCAAAAAACACCAATTAGGGATACATTATAAAGACAACAAGAACCATTAATTTTTTTTTATTTCTTTTCAACGTATGAAAATTAAGAGGTTATTTTGAGATGCAACACTGTCTGGGCATCTTTTCCACAAAACTCTTTGCTTCTGGATTTGTATGACTGACATAAGCCCAGCATTGACTAACTCGTGTGTTTTGCCTTGTCTTGACTCAGCATCTCAGTCTGACAGTGTTCAAGAAGTGTTTGGAAAATGCTCTCAGGCACATGGTGTGACACTTAGGGTTGTCCTGTGCAAGGCTAAGAACTGAATTTGGTAATCCTTGTGGACCCCTTCCAACTCAGCATATTCTGTGATTCTATGATGATATGATGCATAATAGTATAAAAATGACAGTATAACCTCTGTAGGTAGACAGAGGGAAACCTGGTGAAATCTAATCTTTGTTAGTCACACTGAGAGTCATTACAATGTCCCATAGGTGTCATGAGCCGATTACTAAAGTTCTTAGAAATGCCTCTGCCAGAATTAAGGGCAAGAAGACCTGCAAAGGGGACCATATGCCATACCACAATAACATGGGTTATATTTGATAGTAAATATGAGAGAGAGAGAGAGAGAGAGAGAGAGAGAGAGAGAGGGAGAGAGGGAGTGAGAGACAGAAACAGAGAGACAGAGGATCAGAAATAGGTGGGGGGGACAGAAAGAGAGTGACAGGGACAGAATAAGGAAAATGTCACCACTCCACGGTCCTAGTGATGTTCCACTGATCCTCTCTAGCTGGTCTTCTTGGTGGTAAAGGTCCTCCCCAAAAGCCTACAATCCAATGGGTTAATACAGGCTTGAACTAGGTAGGAAAATCCAGGCACCTCCCTGGGGAGTAGGGGGAGTTTGCTATTGTCTCCTACAATAGACTCTGGGTTTTTTGCATCACGTGCAGTCATGTGGTGCAAGACTTCAGGAAAGACTCTGAGGGGCACTTTGAGGGGCCTTTGATGGATAGGCACCTCCTTAGTTGCCTGTCATGTGAATGTCCCAAGAATGTGGCCTTTGGGGAAGAATCTCTGCTGCACTTGGCTTTCTTGTGGATGCAATCCTCTTCTTCAGCCTTGTTTGCTTTCTCCTAGGCCAAGATAGTTAAAGAATGGGTTTTTCCTTTATATAATCTTAGTGGTTTAACTGACAGTCCAAAGTCCCAGCCAGGTATCTTCAGGGAGGCTTCTTTGGTTATAGCTTCTTTATACAGTTTTTGTTATAATGAGCAACACTTTATAGCAATGTTTGAGGCATGAACTATTTTAGTCTCTGACAATAGGGAACCAACTTATTCCCTTAATAAAGTACTGAGCAATGAGATGCCATACATAGGTTGCTGTTGCAGTTTAACCCCAGCAGACAGCTGAACACCACACAGCCACTCTTCCCCTCCATGTGATGGGAGTTGATACAGAAGGATAAAAGAGTAAATGCCCATGAATTGAGATAAAGACAGATTAATAACTTTTTAAAATGGAGCAGGGGGTCCAGGAGAGTAGGGGGAAAAGGACGAAACAAAACCTAGAGAAACAAATTATGCAAGAGAAAAATATTGCTCATTACCTACTTATCCATGTCCACCCTGTCCCTGACAATCAGCAGTCTCCATCATCCTCCACCCCTCAGCTTTCTCTGCTGAGCATGCCATTGCATGGCATCACAGGAATACCTCAGTTGGGCTCAGCTGTCCCAGCTCGATCACTTCCAAACAACCTGTGCACCCTCAGCCCACTTGCTGGCAGAACGAGGAGCAGAAGAGGCATTCATGCTGTGTAAACACTGCTCAGCAGTAATGAAAACATTCCCAAGTTACCAACACTGTTTCCAGCACAAATCAAAAATACAGTTCCACATTAATTATTGTGAAGAAATTTAACGCTGCCGTGACGCTGCGGGCCGGGGGAGCCTGGCTAGCTCTGATACTCCGGTCCTGTGGTCAGGAGTCCAGTGCTCAGACTGCAGGCAGTCCAACACTGGTTCCTCAGCATCGAGGTTTGAAATAAAGGTCCAAGAAGGCTCTGTGGCTGAGATGTTTATTCTTCTGATATGGGGGGCAAGAGAGAGAGACAGGGGCTTTTTCCAAGCTTATAAACTGGGTGATAACAGGGGGTGGTATCATGAGGGGATCGGACTCTGACTGATGGGCCAGGGGCAGGGTGAGGGAGGTTTTACAATGGGACAGGGTAAGGACAACCTGGGACAGACCAGAACCCCTCAAGGGGGTGTATGAGGAACAAACCACTTGGAAAAAAACACTTTTAACAAAATTAAACAATAACTTATCAAAATCCCACCACCACACTTCCCCAGCCAAAACTAATGCAAATGTGAAAAGTCAGAGAATCAGCAGCCATTCATATCTCTTTCTGATCTTGTATATGAACATGAGAGAAATGCAAAACTAGGCCACAATATTATTGGATAATTTAATGTCCTCTTTAATCTAAATATATTATATTATTGTCCTTGATTTATCTTATCTGAACATCTGATTTGAGGCATAAATTGTAATGTTGTGTTTTATAGCAAGAAGTGACATAAAATGATGTCTTGAGAAAAAAAAGTTGAAGATTAAAAATCAAGAATTTCTGTTATCTTGTATATTAGTCCTCAAGTGGTTAAGTATTCAACAGTGCATAGCACGTGTATTTTGAAACAATAACCAATCTACATAGGCTGTTTTAATAGGCAGGTGGTAGTAATAATTCATTTCTCTTTGAAAGACAATGAAAATGTCATAGTCATCACAATTAAGAGAGTATAAAGACATGAAATCTTTTGATCTCCTTCTCTGTTGCCCATTCATTTGAAAAAAGTCATAAAAATAACGTAAAAAGTATTCTCTTTGTATCACAAATCTGTCATGTGTTCATATTTGGATTTTATTCCAGAGTGCTTAAATTGTGACTTTGAATAAATTAAAACTACTGTCTTAAATGTAAATGTCTAGCTAATTTTTAATGAGACCTGGACCAGCACATTTGAACCTAGAAATTAAGCCGTAGGGTCACCATCTTTTTCACTTCTGCATATCAACATTAAATTGACCTTCTCAAATTCTCCAGTATTTTAGAGTAAAAAAAAAAAAAAAAAATTGGAATAATGCAGGCAGATCTACTTCAAGGCTTCACTCAGTTTACACGAAGTAACTCCCACAAATACAAAACTCAAAATTATCAGCAAAATTGAATCTGTCTTATCTGAGGTACTATGAGCCAGGAATTTTGTATTCAGACAACAGCGGCTGGACCAAAGCATGAAAAGACGTGATCAGCACCCACAAAGATGGGCCTGCTGGGATTTTCTCTGAAGACCCAGTTTCTCACTGCCAGATGTGAAGCAAAAGGCAGGCAAGATCTGCAGCCATTAGCAGTAGCCCATTCAAACCCAGCACTTTCCTGCCCAAGACACCTAGTCCCTTAACTTAAACTTAGAGACTGTCTCATACCCCACCTAAATTTGCTCTCCAGACCCAGATATTCCTCCCTCTGCTCTTGCATAGAAGCTCTTCAAGGTCTTATTTCATTCCCAAATATTAAATCCATGACAAGCTGATAATATGTTCATTATCTGTAATATTAGTAGCAGCCAGAGTAGCTCTGTTAGAAGTATTAAATAGTTCAAGCTAACACCTCCTAATTCCAGAGCCTTGGCAGTAAACATGGAACCAGAATACATCCCTGTTGGTCCTGTGAGAGCATTCACTTTTCAGCAAGGCAGTATGTAGCCTTATCAGACTTCTGAGAGCCCAGAGGGAAATGCTGATGCAACCTGGCTACTCCTCTGAAACTTGTTTTTTAAGCTCTTCCATTTCTTTTGCACAAAAACTCAATAGGTTTAGTTTTAAGTTCCTGCCTTCTCTCCTGAGCTGTCTTTGACATCTCTGTCGGGAAAGAGAATACTAAACTCAGTTCTCACTTGCAGTTACAAATCTCAGTGGAAGTCATTGTACAAGATCACTCCTTGCGCTATTTTTACTGTGTAACTTTAACCTTGCAACATAAGTTACACAGATAGAATTGATTTCAGTAGAATTGTCTTGGATGTTTATGAGAGCACACTTGATCCAGCAGTAGATTATGCAAGAGATGAGCAAAGAAAAATCCTGTTAGCTTAAGGAGGAGACAGTTTGCACCTTACAAAACAAATCATAAAGTCAGTCTGGATTATAAACTGGTTTCTAAAGTTCATCAAGCATACTTTTTTTTGGTAACATTCTGCTGCAGAAGTAGAAATTTTTTGACCATGTGCAAGCTATGGTTCTACCTCCCAGGAGGACAGAACAGTCTTCAGAAGAAATCCTAAAGAAATATTTGTCAGTTCAAATAAATAGTATGTATAAAGGAATGCTTATTTAATTATTTAATTATTTACAACAATTAATCATTTATGTAAAATAAAGCTTGTTTAAATAAAACATTTCCAAGTCAGATCTGCTCTGGTCAGAGGAGTTTCTATTATGACACAGTTATACATAAACAGAAGAGAGGGTGAAAAAGAACTGCAGGATCTGTTTGAGAGTATGATTTTTACTTCTTTTTGGCTCCTCTTCTCCACTTTTACAAAAGTCCTTTTATATTGCTCTTCCTTCATTTGTGTTCCCTCCTACCCTGCCATTTGCTCTTTTCTAATTTTTTGCCTTACTCTTCCCTTGAGTTTATTCCCTTTTTTTCTCTAATACAAGAAAAGAATGCAAAAAACCATTTTCCAATGTACTTCTATGTTTCTTTGCCAAGGACTTAAACAGAAATCCTTTGGACTGTAGGGACAGTCTCTATGACCATGTACCTCTCTTTTTTCTCTCCTTTGTGTAATAATTCTCCATTTTCTGTTCCATTGCCCATCTCAAACATATGGATCTCACAAGAAAGAGGCTACCTAGAAAAGCACCCTGGGTTATTTCACTCCTACCCCAAGCTGTGTTTTCCCAAGGAACTTAAGTTTCCCTTTTCAACAGAAAAGATAAGTAACTGTACAAAAAATACCTCCAACTCCTCTTCCATAACTTTACCATAGCACAGCAAATCAGCATTTAAGAAGGGTGCCATTCAATATTAGTGGTTGAGATATTTCTAGCACGATGACTTTTCATTCAAAGATGCTGCTTATTTAATGATTGGCAAACTCTTACCAAAAGACAGGCACAATTCCACCAGAAACTTTCCCATTCTCCCATCAGTTCACCTGACACCTATGGATCACACCACACTCTCACAAACATGGTTAATCTCAGAGCTGAGGACCCAAGGGCCTTCAGACTTAGAGGAGGAAGAAAACCCTGAACTGAACAAGCATTTAGAATGTGTCTGAATTGCTCCCAGTCTCAAATCTGATAGGTCAGTATAGCAGATCACTGTGATGCCAAGATGCAAGGGGAGTTATTGACATGAACAAATTATATTTAGATGGTGGCTTACTTTCAGATTGTGCCTTGGCCTTTCATGTGATCTGCAGATTAACTACACCACTTCTTTGTGAGTAGTAGCTGCAAGATTTTACAAGGAGTAAAATAATGGCATGAAGAGATGTTTTGTTGCTAAATTTGTGAGATTAGTAAACTTGTTTTCATTGACAAATATTTACCAAAACCCAGAGAATCTCTAAATGCCTGAAGATAATTGATATGAGCCAAGCCATTTGTTCAAACTAACAGCCCGTTTGAAAAGTATTGCTGGACGGCAGACAAATCCAGAGAGTGTCTTCTGTGCCATTGAACAGGACTCTTTCTAGTAGTGTTTCAAATGACTCAAGCACCAAAGGAGCCTGCAGCACATCCTCTGTGAGGCAGTTTAACAAACCAGAAGACCTTGCAGAGGTAAGGCAGCCTAAAATGCTCCCTCCAAGGTAAGCTTGTACTCCAGCATACCCGTCCAGACTTCTTGCAGCATTATGAAGAAGCTTGTCTCATACTCCACATGAGCAGGTGGAAATCTGATGGAACAGGAGGTGCTGTCAGCTCCACACCATTTATACCATTTGGGTTGTGAGATGAGCTTTTATAATTGTTATGCATTGGAGTTAACTATGAGTTGCAAGGTGAAAGAATAATCTTCCTGAGACGTCTTGTTTAGCTTTAGAAAGGATGTTTATAAACCAGCGAGGGAGAAATGGCACAAGCCTTGGCCTTTGTATGTAGTCACAAATTGAAACACTCCACAAACAGGCAGAGATGTTTAGCCCACCAAGAAGAATGGATTAATCTGAATCCTGAAGGTCTGGATCTTTGAACTTGCTTTGGGCTTCCTAACCAGAAATACTAGAGACATACTTTCAGAATAGTAACAAAGTCAAGAATGGTATAGAGAGAAATGAGAGGAATCTGAAAGGCACCCAACAATACTGCCTACATATATTCCCCACAAGTACTGGACATCTGCAGGAGATACGTGTGTAAATGGATTAGAGCCCTGGAATAGTTAGTGAGTTCTCCATCTCACTGCAATATACAGAAGAGATAAATAAATAGCGGGCATATGTGATATATATTTAGATTGTGCATTAGACTTTAAAATCTCTGTCTAACTGAATGCATTAGCCTGTATTTTCTGTTTATGCCTCTGGGATGCCATGGAAACACAGCGCTGAATCGTAATGGGTCTCTCCTGGCAATAAATAAACAAAGTCTTTGTCTGTTCATGTTTCAATTTCTTTCTTTTTCTTTTTATTCATGTAATTTACAGTTTCAGAAGAAAAACAGACTTACCCCCACCCATTGTATTTGGTTGCACAGCATGCTTAAAATAAATGCAAAATGCACCTTCTAGTGGCCACTGTGGCTTCCTATATAGCTGCTACTATCATCAGTAAGCAGTGAATGCCACCTATTTGTGTTGAATTTCCTTCTGAGGAAAAATGTGGCCTTTATAATTGAACCTGGAGTCAGGGTTGCTTTACTAAATTGCAGCCTAACCTAAAGAGCACTTAATATACTTGTTGAAATTGAAAGCTGTTCTTTTCCTTGCAACTCTGAGAGGCTACAGGCAGTCCCTTTTTCTATAGATGGTGACAATGTTCATTGCCTTTAAACTGCTTCTCCAAATCAATGACACACTATCACTTCCCATGCTCCAGAGCTTATTAAAGCAAACCAAAGCAATCATCCCCATCAGGCTAATGCACAGCAGCAAGGTGAAACTCTAAGCACCAAGTGATAGAAATACCAAGTATCACACAGCATCAGTTTGCCATCTGGCACCTGCTGTCCCTGTCTGAAATGAATAAAGTCATTGAGAGGGGATGTTGTGCAGTAACATGAGTAATAGAAAGGCTGATAATTATCTGTGTGGAGAAGTGGGCAGATTTAATTAGACTACTCAAATCTGAAGAGTCAACTGAATCCAAAGGCAGTAACCTCGGCCATGGAGGGCAGCCATATGGTTGCTCTCAAGCTTTCAGGTCAGACTGAAATTCAGCAGGGACCTTCATCACTAATTTAGAAATGCAGAGCCATGTGCTTGACTCCACATCTGTCAGGCAGTTCTCAGGCAAGAACTACAGCAATATCCAGGTATGCAGGTTTGGTGCAATGCATGGTAGAGTCCCTGTTGTACTATGTCTGAATAACAAGCTGACTTTCCTATCACCCCAGCAGGTCAGCCCTGGGAAGAGGAAAGCAGGAAGAAAGAACAAGGATACAAAATACCCTTAGGGTGATATTCAAGTGTATGGGTCTCCAGCATAAGGGTGAAACTGAGCTACTTTTCAGCAGCCTTGAGTCTCCAAAATGCACATGAGCTCATGAACTGAGGCCAATCTCCTGGGTGGCACAATTGATTTTATTAGGATGAGTTCCTAATATCATGAATCATATAATGAAATATTACTGTGCAGGGAACCAGATGGTGAAGAATTGGTCTTGTAAATTGTGGGTGCAACATGTAAGCCTTAAAAAACCTTTTCTGTTACCCTTCTCCCAACCTGAGTGTATGTACATAAAGTAAAATACATGGATTGTTTTCTCTTCCTGCTTTCTCTTTTTCTGCCTCCAGAAGTATCAATGAGTTGTTCATTAATATTCTGATTTTCCTTTTCTAATCTGACTATCAGGCTAGGATAATAAATATTTTAACTTAAAGAAGTAATATACTTAATGATTTTCTGGTAATCCTTGAAGAATAAAACTAGAGTTTCCAGAACCCACATAGTACATAAGCAGACCATCACACTATGTATTGCAGAGAGATGACAACAAAGAATCTAGTCATGATAACCAGATGAGAAAAGTAAGTAAATAGGTGGACTTAGTTTGGTTTGTTTTTCTACAGTTTGCAAATTCTGTAAGGCTTTGACTGCACTTCTGTTTTGGACATGATTTTACACCAGAAGGCAGTAGACTGTGAGGAATCTACCATGCAGGGAATGTCCAGTCTCATCAACTGCCTTCCTCCTCCTGGGTGACGTATGGCTACAGCAGAGTCTCCTGCCCTACTTCTGGCCAGCAGAGAAGGAGCAGATGCTCCCCCAGGAAGTGACTTGCTATTTGTGGAGATGGCAGCAGTACAACAACCATGGACCAAGAGACATGTTGGATGCAAGAGAACTTGGTACTTTGCAGTTGGGCTCGAGTCAAACAAATACAAATAGGAGGGCTCAGTGAGCAGCACAGCATGAACTACTTTCAGCCCAGAAAGCTATAAATTCCAATTTGCCACTAGCATACAACACAGCTACTCAGGGTTTCCCATACCATCAGTCATCTGGGAGAACACTAAAAAACATAGCATAAATATGACTGATTAATACTACATTTCAAGCTGTAGCTGGTTAAAATATAACTTGGTTACCGTCACCTTCTCTTATTTTGTCAGTCTGGTTAGATACAGGATTTTCAGTGGTTATATGTCCCAGTGGTGGGCTCAAGAGGCTCTGTTGTCCATGGCACTTACTTTCACGTGGGGAGACTTGGCAAAAATTACTGGTATTAGGAATTGTTCAGAAATCTCTGAAGTTCATGTCAGTGTCTGCTTCTTTCAGTATCTGTGCAGCACTAGATTTTGTGAAACTTTACATGACACAGAAGTCAGTCTTCTGCTCTTGCCAGGCATCCTTTAACTGTGTAGTTCATCACACATTGTATACGCAGAGAACACCAACAGAAAGCAGCTAAAATCATTACAGAAGGTTCCAGGCATTTGAGACTGGGACTATCTGTAAATGTACAAAAAAGCATGACCTAATCTCATTAGATTTGCTACTATAACCAGATATCTACTATTTCAACTCAGGCCAATCAAGTAAAAAATACGCCTTTTAATCACAGGGTTATTCAGGGAAAAGAGAGACAGACAGATGGCTACAGAAAATGTTTACACTGCATCAAGCACTGTGGTAGGTTGACCTTGGCTGGACACCAGGTACCCACCAAAGTGACTCTGTCAGTCCCCTCCCAAGGGGCACAGGGAGGACAAAATATAAAGAAAACCTCATGGGTCAAGATAAGGACAGGAAAACATCACTCTCAGGCAAAAATTATTCAACATGGGGAAAAAAGTCTATTACTAATCAAGTTAGAGTTGGATAATAAGAAATATAACCAAATCTTAAAACACCTTCCCTCAATCCATCCCTTCTACCTGGATGCAAGGTGGCTCCCAAATTCTTTACCTCAGAGGGATGGGGAATGGAGTCATGGTCAGTTCATCACACATTGTCTCTGCCGCTCCTTCCTCCTCAGGGGTAGAACTCTTCACAACCTTCTCCTGCTCCAGCATGGGGTCCGTCCCACGGCACACCGTCGTCCATTAACTTTTCCAGTGCGAGTCCTTCTACACACCACCGTTCTTCATGAACTGCTCTAATGTGGGTCCCTTCCACAGAATTCAATCCTTCAGGAACAGACTGCTCCACCAGGGGTCCTCCAAGAGATCACAAGTCCTGCCAGTAAACTTGATCCTGTGTGGGCTTCTCTCTTCCTGGGGACACAGGTCCTAGCTGCAACCTGCCCCAGTGCAGGCTCCTGCCTTCATGAGGTCACAGCCTCTTCATGCATCCAGCTGCTCTGAAAATCTGTCATCTTGGGCTGCAGGTGGATCTCTGCATCCCCATGGACTTCCATGGGCTGCAGGCACAGAGCTCACCATGGTCTCACCATGGTCTCACCATGGTCTCACCACATGCTGCAGGGGAATCTCAGCTTCGGCACATGGAGCACCTCCTCCCCTTTCTTCACTGACTTTGTTTTCCACAAGGCTGTTTCTCCCACATATTCTCACTCCTCTTTTTCAGCTAATTTTTGTGTCATAGGCCACAAAAACCCATTACGAGTCCTTGCTTTGAATTCATGTGCAACACTCATGTTTCCCAGACAATTTAATGATTTGCCTGCCTTTACCCTCTGTCCCTTTTTTATTAATAGGTCCAGCTCAGGTTGTTAATTAGATTAAGGCAGTGGCTGCATATACAGCTCAGAATACTTCAACTATTCCATATGCAGGACAACAATGCTTGTAAACATGGAATAACAGATGATGAGAAAACCAAGGTACTCAACAGTATTTTTGCCTCAGTCCTCAATACCAACTTCTTTTCCCATGACTCTTGAGTGGATGGGCAGCAGGATGGAGACTAGGACAGCAAAGTCCCTCCCACTGTAGGTAAAGATCAGGTTCATGACCATCTAGGTAATATGAGCATACATAAGTCTATGGAACCCAATGAGATGCATCCCAAAGTCCTGAGGGAATTAGCTGATGTAGTTGCTAAGCCACTCTCACTGATATTTCAAAAGTCATGATATTTAGGTGAAGTTCCAGGGGACTGGAAAAGGGGAAACATTGTACCCATCTTTATAAAAGGTAGACAAGAGGACCCTGGGAACAAGCACCCTGTCAGCCTCCCCCCTGTGCCTGGGAAATCATGGAACAGATCCACCTAGAAGCTGTGCTAAGGCACAGGGAGGACAAGCCATCAGAGATAGTCAGTGCAGCTCCAAGGGCAAGTCCTGCCCGACCAATCCCGTAGTCTTCTATGATGGAGTGACTACATCAGTGAACAAGGGAAGAGGTCATATCTGGACTTCTGTAAAGCCTTTGATATTGTCTTCCACAACATCATTCTCTCTTAACTGTAGAGAAATCAATCTGATGGGTGGATATAAGGATATATGCTTGTGAGGATAAGAAAGTGGCTAGACAGTCACATGTAGACAGTAATCATCAATGGTTCACAGTCTTGATGGACATCAGTGACAAGGCCCTCAGGGTCCATAAGGAGACCAGTGTAATTTAATATCTTCATTAATGACAGAGACAAAGGGATCAGTGTACCCTCAGCAAAATGCAGATGACACCGAGCACAGCGATGCAGTTGCCACGCCTGAAAGACAAATGCCGTTCAGAGGGACCCAGGCAAGATCAAGAAGTGTGCCCATGGCAGTCTCATGAGGTTTAACAAGACCAAGTGCAAGGTGCTGCACCTGGGTTGGGTAAATCCCAGGTACCAACACAGGCTGGGATTGAAAAGATAGAGAGCAGCCCTGCCCAGAAGGACTTGGAAATACCGATGGATGAGAGGCTGGACATGACTCAGCAGTGTGCACTTGCAGCCCAGAAAGCCAATTGTACCCTGGGCTGCATCCAAAGCAATGCGGTCAAGAGGATGAGGGAGGGGTTCCTGCCCCTCTGCTCCACCCACTGAGACCCCACCTGCAGTGCTGCATCCAGATCTGGGGCCCCAGCACAGGAAGGGCATGGAGAGAGTCCAGAGGAGGGCCTTAGAAACAGTAAGGGGAATGTATCACCTCTCCTATGAGAAAAGGCTGAGAGAATTGGGAGTGTTCATCCTGAAGAAGAGAAGGCTTTGGGATTACCTAATTGCAGCCTTCCAGTATGTGAACTACTTAACTACAACAGAGATGGAGAGAGACTCTTTACAAGAGCATGTAGTTACAGGACAAGGGGGAATGGCTTCAAATGGAAAGAGAGCAGGTTTAGATTAGATATTAGGAAAAAATTATTTTCTGTGAGGGTGGTGCAGCACTGGCACTGGTTGACCAAAGAGGTTGTGAATTCACATTCTTGGAAGTGTTCAAGGACAAGTTGGGTGGGACTCTGGTCTAGTGGAAGGTCTCTCCGTGGCAGGGAGATTGGAACACACTAGTTTTTAAGGTCTCTCCCAACACAAGTCATTCTATGATTCTATCAAAAGAGAATGATCCAATCATTCTGATGACAAATGCTGTAGAAGGTTAATATGAACATCAACTTACACTTAGTGGTGTACAACATTTGTCATCACTACAGTCCTGTGTGCTCCCCAGCTCTTAGAGAAAGATTGATTCTTGGTTGAGTTTGAGAAACCTGAACGGAATTCTAAATTTCTGTAAGTGTTTTCTATCTACATAGCGAAGCTTTAGAATGTTTAAAATGCAGATCTTCATCCCAGTTTTGTGACTTGAATATTACCTGAAGAGCATATTATCTATGTATGTGACAGTATTGTTTTCTCATCTTCCTACAGAGTCCTATGGCTTCTAATCCATCAGCATCTAAAAGCACATAAACCTTCTCTTCATTGCTCTCAGCATAGAGGAGTGAATTTTATATCAGACATATGTGTCTCATTGTAATCCCTACAGGGGGTCTTACACCTCACTGAAATGATTCCTCTGATTATGCCCTTCTTCCCTGCTCTCAGCCATGCCTATTAAGACCTGGGCATTGCTTCCAAAAATTCTGTAAGGTCACATATTCTTTTTATGCAAATATCAAATAATTACATCATTCACACATTCAGATCCATCCTTTTCTTATGCACTTGCTTCTCTATCGCTTCCAGTTCCTTCAGTTCTCCTCTCCATGCTCCACCAATGATATGCACAGCCCACATATTAAGCTGAATGTTTTTAATATCAGAAAATATGTTTTAGATGCACCAGTTTTTGTCTAGTGGGAATTTTTCTCAATCCTTTGAAACAAAAGGCACCATTTTTCTGGTACTCTGGTACCTGACACACAAGGGCAAATCCTTCATACAAGATAACCAAGAGCTTCTGAAACCATATTGTGTGATTGCCAGAGCTTTCTGGTATTGATGTCTTGTGAACTGGAGCTACTCCTGTAAGGGCCAAAGATAACACATCTATTCTTCTGTTTGCCTTATTCAGCTGTCAGTTGTACTTGCCATATTCTCCTCTATTCTGAGGACTTCATAACTTAGTTCTTAAATGAGAGCGAGACCTTTTCAGATTGTTGCATTGTTTCATATTGTTTATTGCTCTCTCACCATTTCACATGGTAATATTTTTAAAACAGATACGTGTAAATTCATATAAACAAATTACTTAAACCTCATTACCCTATCCGTATGCTGCACTGATTGTCTATTCTCAAGCTGTGCTTTTGAATGTATCCACATGTGATCCTTTAAAAATACTTCTGAGACTTAAAAAATCAATGTCAAACTGACTGGTCTAATTTCCTGCAATTCTTTTAGATCCTTTTCAAAAGTAATTGGAGCATTGCATTAGTTATTTCTCTGGCCTCTAGAGACTTGTACTATTTCCGAATTTTTCATCAGTTTTCTGTCTTTCTTTTTCTATTCTTTGTCTGCATCTTGTACCTGGTCATATTCAAGACTCTTTAAGGGGTTCAAGACCCTTTGTTTGAGACATCATCAGCTTAAAGATCACACTCTGTCTACAAGCTTTTCAACTCCTACTGTTACAAATAACACCAAAGGTATATAGAATCAAAAGAGACGGGAATGAATTGTGCTTCCATTTTCTTTACTTTGTACACTTGAAAGTATTTCCTTCTGCAGCTAGTTTTATGGTTTTCCTCATTTTAACTAGCTTCGCCTGTTTTTGTATAGGTTGCTCAAATTGGTTCATGAAACAGAACAGCACAGTTTAAAACAAGAATAAAAAAGATTTAAAACACCAGAAGGATCTAAAGACAAATGAAGTCACAGGAACCATTTTTAACCCATTTTCTAGGCAAACTAGTTTTGAAAGTAATAGAGCTTTTCAAGTGGACAGGGCAAGCTGAGCTGCCAAAGAGGAATGGTGCTAAGACCTGCACAAGTTACGTTCTCTTGTAGACCTACACAGTAGATGAAAAAAGCCCCACAACTTGCTGTTCTCTGCAGTCGTGTACAAGATGCACAGCAGCTCCTTGGTGGTTCAAGTATCAGTGCGATATCTTTCCCCTCCTTCTCTCTGCTGACAATAAGATTTGTCATTTGCTCTTTTTCTATCACCCCACAGCCAACAGTGCCAAGAGAACACAAAGCAGCAGGTTCCCCACCCCAGGCTGAGCAGCTGGAACACCCTGCCTGAGGAGCTGGTATTCACAAAAACACTGGGGCTCCACACAAATTCTCCAGAACAGGCAGGATGACTAGCAACTGCTTTGTAGAGCACTAGGTGTCCACCCACACCTGAAAGAAACCCAGGGTACTACTTCCCAGAAGTTGTGACCTGAGTGGGGGGATTGGACCTAGGCCCACTCTACTTCTCTCCAAGGTGCAGAACTTCTACACCTTCAATCCCTGAATATCTCCAGTCAACAGACCTGCACAAATAGGTAATTTTCCCCTTCACCTCAAGACCTCTGCACTCATCACCAAGAGGGCTCTCCAGGGTGAAAAGTTCCCTCCAGCATATCCTTATGTAGCATTATGTACAAGATCTGGAGCAAATTTAATATCAGAATGGCAAGGTGATTAGTAGCAATTTCTGCTTACAAGATTGCAGTAATCAAAGAGTGGAAATACCTTTATTTATGAATGAGCACAAGTCATGTCGTACTTTCAATATATCCTGCTAGGAAAGGAGGCAAATTGGGTCCTACTTATATTGGTCTACATATTTAAAGTAGAAACAGAAAGTACCAACATCGTACAAATTTATTGATCGCTGGGGAACACCAATGACTGCAGGCCTCCTGCTGGACTCTGCTCTGCTGATCACAACCCTCTGAGCTCTGCCATTCAGTTCTTAATCCACCTCAGGGCCCATTCCTCTAATCCACATTTCCTCAGCTTACCTATGAGGGTGTTATGGGAGACAGCATCAGAGCTGCTTCAGCAGCCTTGCTGAAGTCGAGATAGACAACATACACTGCTTTTCCCTTGCAGACCCATCCTCTCATGCCATCACAGAAGTCTATCAGATTAGTCAAGTATGATTTCCCCTTGAGAATCCATCCTGATTATTCCTGTACTCCTGATGACCTTCTTGTCTTCTACATGCTTTTTGATGATCTCCAAAATGACCTATTCCACCACCTTTCCAGGAACTGAGGTGAGGCTGGCTGGCTGATAGTTTCCTGGGTCCCCCCTCTTACCATTTTTGAAGATGGGAGTAAAATTTGCCTTCCTCCAGTCAGGAGGCACCTCTCCTCTTTTTCACAGATGGTGGAGAATGTAACAACACCTGCCAACTCCATCAGCACCTGTGGGTGCATCACATCAGAGCCCTTGGAGCTATGGATGTTAAGCGTGCCTAGCCAATCTCTAACCAAACCCTCTACAGCCCAGGGAGTCTTGCTTTCTACAGCTTTCTTCTCTTGCTTTTTGAGGTCTGGGACTCCTGAGGCCCAGTCTCATCAGTGAAGGCTGAGGAAAAAAGACATTCAGTAATTCTGCCTTTTCTGTGTCTTCTGTTACCAGAACATGCAGCAGCTCTACATTTTCCATAATTTTCCTTTTGGTGCTTATGTACTGCTGCTGATGCCCTTCCAGTTGTCCAGCTCTCTTGGATTCCCTTCTCCTCTAGAGCCCTATCCCATGGGATTCATCTAAGTAGGTCTTTCTAGAGGCCTAGGTTAACTTCCTGGAAGTTCAGGGACCTAGTCCTGCTTACCGTTTTGCTTCCTCCATGCAGGACTCTGAGTTCCACCGTCTCGTGGTCACTGCAGCCAAGGCTACAATCCAATGATCATGTCTTCAACCAGTCCCTCCTGATTTGTTAGCACAAGGTCCAGCAAGGCACCTTTCCTCATTGGCTTCTGCACCACTTGCATCAAAAGCTATTATCAATAATCTGCAGGAACCTTCTGGACGGCATCTGCCAAGTTGTGTTGTCCTAACAACAAATATGAGAGTGTTTGAAGTTCCCCACATCCAGGGCCTGTGATCTCAAGGCTGATTCCAGCTGCCCATAGAAATCTTTGTCAACTTCTTCCTTCTAATCAGCTGCCCTGCAGTAAACACCCACAACAGTGTCACCCATTTTACCCTGTCCCTTAATACTTACCCGTGAGGTCTCAACTCATTGTCTGTCCCTGGACCGAGTTTGATACTGTCTAGTTGCTCTCTCACATAAAAAGCAATTCCACCACTTGACCTCCCTGACCTGTCCTTTCTAAAAATGCTTGCCTTGCCAACCTTCTCTTTGATTATTATGCAAAAAAACACTCAACCTCATCATCCCTAGCCTTGAGCACTGTAGAGTTGAAACACTGTAGAGCTGAAGCACAGTGGAGACAGCGCAACACCTCTCCCTCCTTGCCCGTCCCTTGTAAAGAACTTGTGGCCATCCAGTGCAGCACTACAGTCATGCAAGTCAACGTACTATGCTTCCATGGTGGTGACTATGTCATAGATTTCCTGCTGCACTTCAGCTCTTTCTGTTCCTTACCCATACTATGTGCATTGGTATAGGTGCATTTCTGCTGGGCTATTGATTTCACTCCCAAATTAGATTTCATTTCTGTTCCTCTGAGATGGTTTAGACCTCCAAATGATACGGGTTTTCACGGTTTTTGGTTGGCTGGTTGTTTGGATGTTTTTTCATTTCCCTCGCACATTAAACAAGTTGAAAAGCAAAACTAAATATTTTTGATCTTCCTCATAATAATGTCAACGAACTTGGGTGTGTTCCTGCACCCCAGTGACAGGAAAGAGAGCTGGGAAGAATTTTCAGGGTTGTAACTTTCAGGATATCTTACAGCAGTCAAATGCATGTAAAATGCAGGAGCACGGTTTCCAATTATTTTTGTACAGAAAAAATCAAGTAGTTCTGCAAACACAGCATTCATTTTACTCACTAAAGAGAGCAACTGAGACAACAATTGTATTTATTCAAATAGGTACACTACATCCTAGATCTCAGTTTCTACAAATATGACAAGTTGAGCAGTTGTGGAATAGTTTCCTTCAAGTCTTAATTTTCCAGGTAATCATTGCTTGAGAAAGATAAAGAAGCAAGCATAAGCTGAAATGCAGCAGTCTCCTTTTCTGAATAAAAAGCATTTAAAAAAATGTGTATCTTCCCACTGTGCTAAGCTGCCTTCACAATTTATGTTGACTGTTTATATAGTTTTACAACATTGTCATAAAATAATCATCATTATCATGCTTTAATTTGAGTCTTGGAATAAGAATATCCCAAATCTCCATACATACTGTGATGGAAATCGGACTTCCACACAAACCAAAAAACATACAAATGAGAAACTCAAAAAAACTTGAATAAGTTGTGTTAGATACACAAGCTGCAGCTACCAGTGTCATGTTTGGGAAACCCAGGGTAAAAAGTCATCAAAGTAATTACTTAAGGAATGTTAATAGCACATAAACAATGCTTCCTAGAAAAGAAATTTAATTTCAGTCTTCACCATAACAACCACAATGACAACTTAAGCTTTTAACTGACTAGGATGGTTTTGAAAAATAATAATGAGAAATACTATGTTGTCCTTTTTCTGACCTCTTTCTACCAAACTAAATGGCTCAGATTTTGAATATTCATATTCTCTAAATGGAATACAGTCCAGAGTGTTTGTGCCATATTGTCTAATAATAGAAGCATTTGAGGAACTCATATAGTTTGAGAGGAAAAGGAGGCTAAATTTAACAAATTATTCACCGGAGATTACTCACTTTTCTCTGATGAGAGCAGGAAAATGTGACAGCATGAACAAAGTTTATAGGCTCATTCGTGCCAGTTGAGCATAGTTTTATGTCAAAAAGAATGAATGATAAAAGCCACAACTCAGAATATTAAAATAAATACCTTCAGGGGAAAAAGACAGCAAAGACTACAACAAAAGAATAAGACAGCGTAGATACAGCCTCTTCTGAATGTACAACAAAGAATTCATCGCTTCACTTTGTAGTTCTAATTAATAGAACCACAGAAAAGGCACAGAAATTTTTTAGGTAACATTGTGCCGCAATTACTGGTGCAATTTCACTCCTCCAATACTTTAGGGAAGGAGACAACCAACGGATGTGACACTGTACCTACCCATGGTGTTATATATTTTCTTCAATTTAGACTCTTTTCCACAGAGTATTGAGCAGCACCAAAGAAACTTTGACCAGTGACCAACCAATTGAAGGAGTAACAAAACATTTCAGAAATATTTCTTCATCACTGCAGAAAAATGTGGTAGATTTCTGATCCTTTGTAAATCATGGGTGAGCTTTTCCTTCAGTAAAGTCAGGAACAGTATCCTGATGCCACAGCCAATGGGCAGAAGATTGACTTCAAATTCTACTGACACATCTTTGAGAAATGTGTTTCATTCAAACACCTCCCAATCTCTTGGGCAGTTTAGGTGTTAAATGTTTAAAATTCTGCTCACTTGTTAAAAGTTATCTGAAAACATTTTTTATTGGTCAGGCATAATACAGTTTTATTTTCATTTCAGAGTGAGTAACTTGATTTTCTGCCCAGTATGTTCATTTTTCTAGCCAGATTACCAACACTCTGGTAGTCTTTGGCAATTTTTTTAAGATGCCAAATTTTGCAGGTGATAAGAGTCAAGGAAATAAATATGACTCTTCATTTGTTTTGCTGGATCTTTTTCTGTGACCCCTCAAAACTCATCTACTGTCTTTCTGAGGAAAAAAAGAGACAAGTGAAAAAAAGAGTGAGAGGAAACATAGGTTGAGAGGCTTTAACATTTACATGAAGGAATATTGCCATTGACATCCTGTTGTAATCCAGCATGACAAGCTGAAAAGGGACTGTCATTGTACAATTTCTCAGCAGAGGAAGCAGAGGTGGCACATACAGAATAGAACACAGGAATCATGATATGATCTGGCCAGAGTATTCAATCCTTTGCTGAGCAAGCCCAACACAAACACTGACAGGACACAAAGGTGATGGTTAGTTCTCTATGTCTCACCTTGAGAACCAGAAGAAAGAAAAAATTACAATAATACCTTCTTCAAAATGAAACTATCAAATAATTTCCATTTTTAAAATAAAAACTGTCAAGGAAACAGAAAAAAAATCACAGGCTACAGAATTGTGAGAGCTGCCAATATGAATAAGTAAAAACATCTGAAGTAAACATGCATTTTTTTCTTTCTCGTCCTATCCCAAAAGTTCCTTTGGGGCTTCTAATATTTGGGTAATTGAGTTCTTAGTCAAAGACCAAAAAAGGCATCTAATCAATACACATCTGAATGGCCCACATGTAGCTGTATCAGAAAAGCCATCTCTTCATGTAATCACAAAGATCCTTCCCATCACTTTTCTCTGGCATCAGCAAAGGATCCCTTGCCCATTGCTTAATGGCACTTCAATATTTACTGTTGTCAATGTTGGAAACTTTTAATGGTTATAAATTTTCAAAGATAATTTTTTGTCATTCAAAATCACCATGTACCATCTCAGATGTCTTTTATCAGCTGCTACTAAATTCCTTAATCGTGACTAGTGCTTGTTTAGAGGCAACGTCTTACGACCTTGGATCTTGCTGAATTTGTAGAGGTTTACTTAGTACTTTAACCCAACATAACGGACCTTTACTTCTTTCTTTATTTCATTACTAAATGGTCTTTGGAAGAGATAAATAAATAGTAAAGGGAAAAATATATATTTTTATTGGTCCAAACCAGTGTGAAAAGAGAAGCAGATAAACTTCAGGTATAGGAAGCAAAAGGTGCATTTTTGTTTCTTACTCTTCGCACAGTATATATAACATGAAGGAGCCTGGTAAGCACAGCAGAATCCAAATATTTGGTTTATGAAATGTGCAACAAAGGTCTGCTACACATTGCTCCTCCCCACTGCCAGTCCAGAAGGAATGATGTGGTAGAAGCAGCTGGTGAAGCAGTCCAGACCACTGGAGTGGGTTAGAAACAGCCTCAGGCTTCCCCTCAGGGAAAGGTATTAGGGCTGCTCAAGTTCCTGGGTGACGAAAGAGTGACCCCAAAAGATTTGGGAAGCAGCCTAGCAAGTGTTTTCAAGTCACCTCAGGGCAAAAAGGCCAATGAAAGGTCCACGCAGCACTCATAAGGATAATACAAATCCGATCAGTCCAGGTTACATGAGGTTACAGTGTGTGAACAGAAATCCCATTATGCCTGACAAGATTGTTTGGCAGGGGCAGAGAAAGTGCTAGGCATTTTGCAATTTATACTTCATGCATTTGGTAGGAGCTAGGACAGCTTCATAAGTTTAGTCATATTTTTTTGTCGTTTGCTGTGATACGAGATATACCTCTAACAGCGACAGATATCGTAGCAGTCTCATTGGATGACAGTGGAAACCAGACACAGGATACTACACAAATACATCAAATATTCATGACTGACAGGCTTGCAAAACACTAGCTTTAACTTAGCTAGCTTTGATAAGCTTCTCCTCCTGCATGAATTGACCCTTTCTCACTGTCTAAAACTTTAAAAATAAGTGTTTCCATGTTTATTTAGAAAGGAATTTTCTTTTATAGGGAGATAACTACATTTCAGCTGAATCATGATAACACTTATGTGATTAATTTTTCCCATACAAGCCTTTTTTCCAGTTTGGATGCCAGCCTTAAAGTAAAATAATGAAGCAGGGGGACAAGGAATGTGGTAGCTTTAGCCGTGACTCTATCCACGCTTTTTTGGTTGATATGGCCAGAGAATAATTTGTTCTGTGAGTAGTAACTTAGCCCTTGAAGAACAGCACTATGGCCTGTTTCTCCTCTGCTGAGCTGTTAGGCCTCTGACAATCATCATTCCTTTCTGAACTAATCCAGAGAAGATGCACTCCTCACCATGAGTCAACATTTTATATTTTGTTCCTGGTCTTTTGCTATTCTGTGTTCTATGCAGTTCAGGCTAAATTTTGATATGAATGCTCCAAAGGAAAAATGCTTTGAGGCTGCAGCTGCATTACCATCTTCTGAGCACACTCAGGAGTAAAAGTCAAAAACAGATTTCACCGAGAAATAGAACGACCAGTACACTGGACCAAGTAAAAATACAAGAAGGATTATTCAGCCATCAGGAGGGAAGCCTGGAAGTTCAATGCTGTGTTCATGATGCTCAAGCTGCTCAGCAGCAGCAGCAGCATGTTGCACCATGAAGTTTCTTTTCTGCGCATTCCTAGATTAATTCTCTTCCATGTCGACTTCTCTCTCCCCCCTAGAAAAAGAAATTTACTTTTAATTCATTTTCAAGTTTCTGCAAATCTTTGCAGTTTATTGGGAAAATTGAGCTTTCCATCATGGAAAAGCCTCCTGTTAAAGTGAGTGAAGCAGGTTGGATAAATCAGGGTCAAACAGGATGATTTATCAAAACTCAGACAACAGAAAATCTTTGTTGACTTTCTTGGTAAAGATTGGTTGGATTTTTTTTGTTTCATTGATTGATTTTTAAAATAAGCCCAGTGTGAAATTTCTTCAACATTTTTAAAGGCAATGCCCTAATTACCCAGGCCTAAAAGCCTAAGAAAGTTTAAAGACTTATTTTCTACATCAGAACAGAGACCTGGCTAATGTAGAAACATAAGTACTTTAAGTTTTCTCATGTCCTCTGAATCTGTAAAACCTTTGTTTTTATTGTGAATTATGATAATATTTTCAAGCACTTTATGTACTTCATGTCTTCATAAAGCACATTTTTTGTTCTTTCTGGTACTCCAAACATATCCACCACAGGTTTCAGTTCCTGGTAGAACAGACTCTTAGTTGCTGTGCATCTGCTATGAGATTTGAAACATATTCCCACAAGATGCTGAGGATACAACATGCCTGATGGAGTTAGGACTTGCACTGGCTTGTCTCTCGACTTCAATGTCTCTTCTGCTGTGTATCTAACAACTTTGTAGGCTCAAGAAGCCCATGCATTATCCTCTGTCAAGATATCTGCATTATAGATATGCTTAAATTAATTAAGAGGTTTGATCGTGAACCTTTTGAATGTTTTTATATATTCTAAGCTGTATCAGTGACATCAGTCAACTTCTTTTGAGGGTGACTCATTCTGTTTCTTCTTCTCTGGTTTTGGAGGGAAGGCAATACCTTTTCATAATAGCCAATCTGAACTTCTCCTGACACAAATTCATTCTATTTCCTCTTGTCCTATTCCTGCTCATCAGAGAGGAGATCAGCAGCTTCTCCTCTGCTGCACTCCTTGAGGAAGTTGTAGCCTGTAGCCTTCTCTTCTCCAAGCTGAACCAGCCAAGTCACCTCAGCCACTCCTCTGAATTCTTGCCCTCGAGGCCTTTCACCACCTTGGTCACGCTCCTCTGAATACACCCTACCAGTCTGCTGTCCTTCTTATATTGAGGTGTCTGCAGCCACACACAGGACTTGAGGTGGGGCTGCACCAGCACAGCGTGGTGTGGGACAGTCACCTCCATTGTCCAGCTGGCAATGCTGTGCCTGATGCACCCAGGGCAGGGTTGGCCCTCCTGGCTGCCAGGATGGACAGTGCACTCATTTTCATTGACCCAAAGCCCTAGATCTCTTCCTGCAGTGCTGCCTCTAGCCTCCCATCCCCGACTTGTTCCATATCACCGATTACCTGTGGTGGTCTACAGCTGGCCTGCAGGCCCCACAGTTATAATTAATTCCAATCTTATTACTGAAATTTGATTGATTATATAATTATCTCAGTTATGGAACTCATCCAGTAAGGCCCGTTGGAAAACAGGCCCAGGCCGTTGGAAGGTCAGGCTGCTATTGGCTTGTTGGCCAGGTGGCAACTGGTTCAGCCGATGAGGATTGACTGCACGTGCCTTCTGATCTATATAAGGCAAAGAGCTCTCAATAAACAGGGCTGTTGCTGCATGATCTCCTTGTGTGTGTCGTTCCCCTGCCTCCCGCTTGCGATAATTACCCTGTCCCAGTCAGAGAATCCTGGGCTGCCCAGCATTCTAGCCTTTCCAGATCTCTCTGTGAAGCATCTCCACCCTTCAGGTACCCTCCATAGATCTGTCTAGTTTAGCAGCATTGTCAAATGTAGTGACATTTGGTTCCAGCATCCAGAACATTTACAAAAACATTTAAGAGCATTGGCCCTAAAATTGAGCTCTGGAGAACCCAGCTGTTGACTGGTGACCAGCCTGATTTAACTCAGCTTACTATAACCCTTTGAGCCTAAAATATTGCTCACCCAATGTATTATGGACTTGTCTAGGTATGTGGTGGACATTTTTTGCAGAAGAATACTGTAAACACACCAACAAAATGAAGACATTTTCATTAACGGAACAGAACAAGCTCAATCTTTTACTGAACACATAGCTTGGATTTTGTATAATTCCCACACTGAGCATAAAAAACATCTTCCTTTTACTCCCAGGCAGCACTGGTTTTCTCACTATAGCTGGGGTTTGTTGGATAGCAGTTGTTACCCCAGCTGGCACTGCCTCTAACCACAACAGCATTGTTTTCTCTGCTCATTTTCTTCTTAGTGCAAGTCAATATATGTTGTTGTATGCACAATAAAGAGCAGTAATACTCCTTTCATTCTTAGCTCACAAAGGCATACGTTTTTTAAAAAGCTATCTAACTGTTTTGCAAAACTGGCTGCTGTCAGACTTGCAATGACCTGCGATGCGTCTCCTATGACCGTATCGCTCTGCAGCTTCATAGAACTGAACCTGCACTTGTTTTAGAGATCATTCTGGGCAACACACACTTCTGAATTTTCCTCCATCTCAGTTTAAGAGCAAGCACTGGATTTCTAGAGTTAAAAGTGAAACATTATGCCAAGTCTTATGTTCACTAGATGGGTAGAACACTACAGTTTTTCCCAAGATCAGCTCTGTCCTTTAGAGAGAAATGCAGTGCAGATAAATTGTGAATTGTTACATTGAATCCCTTCAGGTTTGGGACATTCAGCACTGTGGTCTGAACTGCCTTACTCTGCAAATCACTGCTACCCTTTTAAATGAGTAATATGTAAGCTTTTATGACAATACTGCACATTCTAAGCTCCAAGACAAAAGGATTTTTTCACCTTTAAGTTAAAAGATAGAACTCAAGCATGGTATTTAATGGAAGACTGAAGTTTGTAGTTCATTCCTTAAGGTAATGGAACCACATACACCCAGTTGAGCATATACTCTCTTAAGTTATGCCAAAGTGCAATTACAGTTTAAAGGGAATATTTATGTACATTAGTTAACAACATCATTGCAACTTAGTGCTCACACATCAACACTTAATTAGTGTAAGCATAAGTGACATAATTGCTATAAGGCATGTATTACCCATAATGTGAGGTAATTTCATGCGCTATGCGCATTTTAAATATCTACTCTGTATTTTTCCAGCTCAGATTTTTAAATCAATAGGAGATGTTTGCACATGAAGTTGCCATAAACTATTTTGCATATTATTTGAATGCAGGGTGTTGTCCAGCAATACAACAACAAAAAAAAAGTTTCTTTCTCCTCCAGGAAAATCTAACCAACTTTCAATATTCAAACTTGAATTCAAACATGTTGGATTTCAAAACAATAGAAATGTCTATGTGAAGAGTATGTTAAGTTTTACATTAGGTAAAAATTATTTGTGCTTTATCTACAGAATAGTCAGCCTTAATATGTTGATGTTGTTCTTCTGTAGGACCAACCATGCTTTGTCCAGTCTCACTCTCCACATGAAATGCCCTTTTTAGCTGATCAACAAAGCCTGCAAAAACAAAATTCAGTATGTCCTGAAGAACCCCAGCTGTTATGGTAACTACAAGAAACCAGTGAACTAATGAGCACAGGGGGCATCTGGGATTACGTTATGGATGTATAACGAAATAGGTTGACATGTACCAATAAAAATGCAGTCATGCATTCTCTGCTTTATTTTGTTTTCTATTTTATAAGAGGATTGTCTCTTGGATTTTATTTTCTGTTTGAGAAGGAATGACTCTACCAATACTCTACGGAACATCAAATGTATTTTGCATGCTACAGCATCTAATGTAAAAAGAAAACTAACTTTATAATCTAAAGACAGGAAACAGAAAATGTATATGTCTTGCTTTGGAATAATTTGCAGAAGTTATATATGATCATATGGAGGTAAGAAAGAACTAAGCAGGTTTGGAAAGTTTTAATATTCCCCTGTCACGTTACATAAAGGGCTAGAAATCTTCAATAGGATTGCTGCTTCCTGCCTAAACCTAATAACACATTCAGCAATTAGTGTTTAATAGTTCTGTGGAAAGGATAATCTAAAGTTAAGATCATCCTTCTCGTAACCTACAGCTTATAAATAAGAACAGAGTTTAAATATCTGGAAGAAATTAGGAACAGCTAAGTTTCTCTGGTTTTTTAGTAAGGGGGGATGGGTGCAGTTAGTACAGCTGACAATTTTATGTGTAATCATTTCACTGTTATTCTTCATTAGTCAGCTAAAGCACTATAAAACTGGAATATTTTACCAGGAGAATATATTCTTGCTAGAAATTTTTCTTTTGTGTCATATAAAGTCTTCTACAACAATATATGAGTGTTGAAAAGTTTCTTTAAGAAATACATATTCGGCTGAGGAGTGACATTTTTTCTATGCTAGAGCTGTCAGATCTTTTATTGCAAAAAGACCTTTGTTACTAATTTTAATTTTTTTTATAAACCAAATAAATCTTGTAAAGTAAAGACAAAAACTGAACATTTTTCTTTGAAACAGTTCTTTTTTGAGGATAATTCAAAGATATTAACATCATTGTAATTTGCAATAATCAAATCAAAAGAAAAAAATCCAGTACCTGTATAAATCCACCACCTGTACAAATTCACCTGCAAGCTTACTGAAAGAGTTTATACATATGCTTGTGAAATCAAAACCTACAAGTAGTTATTTTTTGTTTGCATAAATATAGTTTTTAGTCCGTGACTTACTAAGAGACAAGCACCCAGTATTATAACTTATTATTGTTTAAAAAAAGAATTATGAACATGTTTATCTTAGTAGAATTTTTTTTTTGTCATTGACACGAACCTTAAGTTTTTTGTACTTACTGAAAAGATTGATCAAACGGTCATCAAACTTTGAGAAGATGTTGCAACCAGACATGCCAACTATTTGGGGATAATCCATTGAGCTTTAAATTAACTGAGTTTTCTTTCATCCTTTTTTGAAAACATCCACTGGAAGCTGGATCTCGAAGGAAGCTTGATAGATCCTACAAGAAGCCACAACATGAAGTCCTTCCATATATTTACTGAACTCTGCCAGGACAAGCGAAAGAATTGGGTTTTTTTCCTAAAAGATTTGTGTGTTCATTATGCCCAAGCTATACTTAAGTCTTAGTTGTCTCTTGTTCGGAAAAATGCAAGTTTGCATGCCCTTTATTTACTGCATTCCTTGAGGTTTTTTACAAGCAGTAATCTCCACTAAAAATATTTTCTCAGATTTGTAATATTAGTAACAATAATTATAAATACAGTAATATTTTTTTTCTTGGTCTACCAACACAAACTATTTGGTGGTCTTCTGATATGAGACATTTCCTAAACCTCTCAGTTGCCCTCTTCTGCACCCATTCCAGTTTGAGTATACCTCTCTGAGTAACCAGAATACGATGTGGTTGCTGCTGTCACCAATAATTTCTACAACAGTATCACTACCACTTTTACTGAAAGTATGTAGTTTGATATACCCTAAATCAGATTAGCTGGTTTTACTGACATATCACATTAATGACTCACACTTGACATAAGATCAATAAGCACATCCAAATTCTTATCCTTCTATGTTGCATCCAGTGCTGAACCCATCAGTTTATAGCTTACTTTAATTTGAAAAGTATTTTATGGTTTACTTTAATCTGAAAAATACATTTATACAAATAAGACCCATAAGGTATGTGAAAGATGAGACATTAGCTTAGAATATGCATTGGAATTTGCCAGACAGCTTACATACAGTCTTATATGAATATATATGTATATCCACATATTATTATGTATTTTCTTATGTATAAAACTAGTTCTATAATGTGTCATTACCCTTATTATTATTTCTGTAATTAAATGCATCCTTCATACAGCTCCTCTCTCTAACCTACCACGTATTCCTGTAAAATCAGATCTCCTTCTTGACAAGATAATATATTGCTGTCACCACACTGAATATTAGTATAATTCTGATTTTAGTTTACTAAAATGACAAATGCAGCTACTTTATAGCTGCTTTGGACCATAAAACATTTTGAAAGTTATTTTGCCACTGAATCAGTACTGAAGCAGATATGCATGAAGATTTGGAATTTAGTATGTGAGGTGGTTTTGCCCCTTTTCTGTTGTGGGAAATTTGGTTATAAATTTTTCATGACATAGTTCTTTTGTCTGTCAGCACCTTTTACTTGGGGAAAAAAGTCTTTTTGACAGCCACTTTGAGCCTGCTCCTCCAGAGTTTTTACTCATCACAGTAAAAAAAGTTTAGGAATAATACAAAAAAAAAAAAAAAAAAAAAAAANAAAAAAAAAAAAAAAAAAAAAAAAAAAAAAAAAAGAAAGAAAGAAATATGGACAAAAATAAAGAGAATTTAAGAAAATACTCCATTCTTTGTTGTTTTTTAAAATGTACTGGATATGAGATATCTGTCTCCACATAAAATGAAATGAGGGAATGTTTTATGGCTCAGAAAGAAATCAGACTACAATGTTTGTAGCTGCAGGCCAAAGGCTCCAAGATTGTCTGCATTCCATATTGCATCCAGGATTTAAAACCTTTCCTTTGGAGGAAGCAGACTTCCAAAAATCTGGCCCTACCCCATCACAGAGTGATACCTGTGCTTAATCTATGAACTGTGAAAACTTACACTCTTTTAAAAGCAGAGGTTTTTCTGGTACAGATACTCTAAGTGCACACACAAATTGTCACAGGCCAAAACCAAGCTTACCCCTCAGGGTTAACTAATATGTGTTGCACTACCACCATGGTCAAGAAAATTAATGCAATGCTAGCTTGTCTCTGTACATATGCAACAGGTTTGGTATAAGTAATTCTGTTACTTATACCAAAAGGGAGAAAGAAATGTACAGTTCAGTGCTGTAGGTAAAAAAATCTAACTAGAGATATAGCTGCACAGAAGTATTCAGCTATACTGGTCTTTAGACTGTGAGTAAGTTTCCCCAGAATACACTAGAAAAGACTCAGCTTTCAGTGCTAACAGACCAGGAAAAAAGCAAGGTCACCTATTATCTCAGATGTAGGTAGCGGGGATTTAAGTGCACATGCATTGCATTGTATCTCTGAAAGGTGGACAGTACCTCATGAGAAAACAAGGCTTGCATTTTCCAGACAGTCCATAACAACTTCTTTTGTTTAATCTAGGGTGAATGGTTATTGACTGTTGTCTCTTGACAGCTTGCCTGACTGCCATTCCAAGGAAGTGAGTACCTCCATCCTCCTGAGGACATCAAAACAAGGCAAACATGACAGCCTGCATACAGATCAGTGCCACAGAGAAAGTTGCTCTCTTTCCTCCAGAGCAGTGCCATCAGCAATGCTGTCATATTTTGCAACCCAAGAAATTCCAGTTTCAGAGCTAATTTGAAGAGAAGGATTTGTTTTCCAGGAAAAAAAAACAAAAAAAAACAAAAAAAAACAAAAAAAAAAAAAAAAAAAAAAAAAACAAAAACAAAAAACCAAACNAAAAAAAAAACACCCCACACATGCACTTTAACAACTTCCATTAGGCAAGCCACAAATGTAAAACAATGCATGAAACTCAAATCCAAAAACACTGCATGTAGTTCACACATGGCAACAACTAGTCTCCAGCTTATTGATTGCATAGAGTTCATTGCATGTATCCAATTTTCCCTTCACATGGTTAAAACTTAAAACTTTTTTAAACAAAAAGTTACTTGCCAGCATGGCTACAGAACATAAATCACATCACATAAAACATAAATAAACCAGCAAAAAAATCTAGATATCCAATGTGTAAAGCTAAAGGAAATAATTTAACACATTTCATTAGACCTGGTAAAAGAGACCCAAACTCTTCTCCTCCTCATGTTGTGGTTTGTTCCTCAGTTTGTTTTCCTTTCCCTAATGTTAGTTGTAAGTTGGTTCCTCCCAAAAAGTCAATCAGTTGTCTCCTCCCCAATTTCCAGACCTTTCCCTATCAATCCTTGTACTCCCTCCCTCTGGGCCCTGTCTTTCACTCAGTAGCCCTTCCTATTCTTCTGGACAATTCCAGGAGAACCATCGAGTGATAGGCTGGAGCCCAGGGGGTCCCTCCTCTTCCTCTCTTGGTTGGTTGTCCGTCCTGTATGTTAAAGTTGGGATCCTCCACCCCTCTGATGTTATTGGAGGAATTGTAGTTAACACCCCTTGTTCCGCCCCACAATAAAAGGTTCTGCCCAGCTTTGTTCTGGGCTCTCTGCAGCTGGTTGCTTTCGGTGTTGGATCTCCGTCTTGGAGTTCCATAATAAAACCGGATTTTACCCCTGCATTGAGACTCTCCCTTCTTCTTCGCCATTGCCGCACTTCCTCCGGAATAGAGCGCGCGGGAAAAGAACCCACTGGGAGCAGTCTTGGCCCCTGCGGCAGGTGACAGCCCAGGGTGTCAGGCTGCTCGGATACTGGCGCTGTTCCCACAGAGCTAGCCGGGGACAGTGTCTGACCAGACACGCACGGGGAACAACGGCACTCCTCAGAACTTGGACTTTAGTAATTTTGCATGGAATTATTTGTGTTGCACAAGAAGTGGTGATTTTCCTGTTTGAGTTAATTCTGTTGTCATCATTCCTTGCCTGCACCGCTTCCTTCATTGTAAGGGTCCTTGAACAGTGCTTCCTGTCAATCTTCCCTTGTCATCATTCTGTGATGAGCCAAATCTCTCAAAAATCACTTTCACTTTCTATTAAAATGAATTGTCTCTATAATCTGTTGTTTTTCAAAAATGTAGATAAGGATAAAGAATTGCTGGGAGAATACCAGTGTTTTAGATTACCTTCCTCTAACAAGCATAGCTGGAGAAAGGAAATGAATCAAAAGTCACCGTAACTCTGAGCAATTCAAATGGAAAAATGTAGATAGCCCAATAACAATTGTGAATATTTCGGGGCCTTCTGTAGTCTACAGTGATAATCAACATAGACAATAAACCAACCAGATATTAGAGCAATGAGGAATTACTTTTTCATGCTTATACCTCTTCCTCATTATTCCCCACTGGCCATGTTCACTCAAAAGTGAAGATGGGCAATAATGAAATTCCCGGTTTCATGGGAATTTCTGACAGTTTTGGGGGCCTGGAGAGTTCTGAAAAATAGAACGAACACAATAAAATTCAAAATTTCATTTGAAATTATGAAAAATATATTTCGGTGGATATAAGGTTTTTGGTGGACACAGTTTTATAACATCAGCACATTCTGTTCATACCTTGGAACATTAACAAAACACATAATTTGAAAAAGAAAAAAGCAACTCAGTAAAATATGTCAAATTTTAAGGGTTTCGGGGTTTTTGCATTGTAATAAAGACAAGAATTTTCCTTAAAATTTTATCCACAATTCCTTTAGTTAGTTATAGTTGCCATGTAGTCAGAGAAAAATATTTGTAAAAATTTCTGTTACATTACCATAAAGGGATTGATTCCACTCTTACGAATAGGAAGATGTCACAGGTTGCCTTCACCCAAGCATTGATGACTGAGAAAGAATGAGAGGAATGGTTTGGCTGCAAGATGATGTTGGCTGCTTCCTCATTCTGGAAGGAGTATTGATAGATATGCTGAACTCTGCAATCTCAAGTTTAAAACCCATATATGAAAGAAACACTCTCATCTTTCTCCTACTGTATATTTTATAAGACTGATGATGAACTTTCCCTTGTGATCTTAGATGTCGTCTTCACAAAACTGGATATAAGATTCTGGAATTCCTTCCTTGTGGAAAAGGAATGGAATTTTATACTAATTAGAAACCTATTTTTCTCTATGTGGGTTTTCACAGCTCTTTGTAGGTCACTTTTTCTTTTTGGTCAATAATATTATAACATTAATATTTATTATTTTAGAGTTTTCTTTACCTTTTACTGTCCTACTCATTTATTATCTCTGTTTCTATGTGCCTAGAGAAAACTATCAGAGTGCTTTCACATTTCCTAAGTGGGTTTTTTTTCCATTTTGAGGAGGAAATTAGGGTAAGAAGATAATTATTTCCGCCTCAAGTTCAGCATTATGCAATACAGATGTGTTTCTATCACAAACATTTATCTTTACTGGGTTTTTATTATTAAAGGTATGCAGTGTGATTTCCTAAATGTAATTAATCTCAAATAACTGCTGAACCCCAACAAAGACTTACATTTATATCACAATTACATTTCAGAGGCAATGATGACATCACCATAAATTACATGTGTTTAGCAATAAGAAAGCCATGAGATAGATGTTGTCTCTTCCTTGCACAGAGATATTTCTTTTGAAGACATTGTGATCATATGAAAAAATCAAAGAAGTTAGTCATTCACAATTATGGCAAATCCGTTTGTGTTGTCATCTTGTTATGAACCGAATGCCTATTAAATCTTTGGAGAATGATATCTCTTCCGTACTCAGTCTGTCATCGTCTTACTAAACCTTTCAGCTGCATAGGAATAAATCCATATACTGAAACAGAAGTTATGGTCAGGAATAAGCTGCAGATCATGTTTATATCACCACTGAAATGAGGAGCAATACCTTAATGAAATCAGCATTTTAGTAAGAAAGGCAAGCTAACTATTTCCACAAAAAATGCTTTGCATTTCCAGAATCATCTCACGTAAACTCCAGCCAAGGATTAACACTCTGCAGCTCTAATGCTACAAACACAGCCAGCCACTAACCACCTTCCTGCCCCAGCACAAAGCACTCCTCAGTCAGAGGTGAAAGAAAACTCCTACAGAGAAGATCTTGTCTGTCCCAAGACAACTCCATTTGCCCCCGTTCCCTTTACTTCTGTAGGTAACTATTAATGGCTCTAACAAATCTGGCTGTGTGCATCACTTTCCCATTTTGTCACCAGACTGTCAAACTTCTAAATTTGCAAGTAATACGTGTGTTAGTCTTCAAGAACTATCTAAAAGTTTGATAGGTTGGACTGATACAGAAAGTCAGCAGAGAAAAACTAACCGTCTTGCTAAAAAAGCAGATATATTGAAAACAGAACAGATACCTGAAATGAGGGGATTTTTTCCTTTGCTTTTAGTTCTGTCCCTAAAAGGCATTTCTCCTCTGCTAGGCATAACAAGAAACTCCACAGTTATTACATGGAAATAGAAACCAGGACTTTAAAGACAAAAGGCTAACAAAAAGGAAAAAAAAAATCATTCTTCACAGTTCTGGTCTTAATTACTTTAGGCTGTACTAATACGGAAACAGGTGCAGTTCAGCAGTTGTAGCACTTATAAAATTGCAGCAAATCATACCTGTCTCTAAATTTCCCTAGCTTACATTTTTGGGAGGATACATTATAAAAACACAATGTCTTACAACACTATTCATTTCTGCAGACCCAGAACACCTTTTGTTTTAGTAAAGAAAACATTAGATTGAGAAAATTCTGCCCCTTAAGTGAAATGGAAGCTGCACATCTAAATTATGAAAAGGTTTGCCTATTCTTTATGAGGGTTGAGGTTTTTTATGGATTGCTCAGGATGGCATGATGTGTCTAAGTGAGAAAACTAGAAGAGAGACAACTGGGGATGGCTTATTAGTGAACTGAGTTCTCTGGAGTAAAAATAATTTCTCCTCCTTCAATTTTCCCAGTGCTCTGGCATGTTTATTTTCCCTAATTTTTGTCACAAGGCTTCAAATAAATCAGTGGAGGCTTGCCTTTCTTGTCAGGCTGTTTTTATAAAATTAAGCACATTCAGTGCTGCTTGCAAGGTTCTCCCCTCCACAAGACACAAACCCCTGTGCGCACGCTCACACGACAGCATCTTGCTACTAGACAGAGATAAATTCCTCACCACTGTGATCATCAGACACTAAGCCAAACTCATCTTCTTTTCTTTCCTTTTTTTTTT